>FLSR01001107.1:122510-137973 GCA_900092035.1 Leuciscus waleckii
ATTTCTCAGAATTGCGAGATATAAAGTCAGAATTGCGTGTTATAAAGTCGCAATTGCGTGTTATAAAGTCAGAATTGCGTGAAATAAAGTCGCAATTGCGTCTTATAAAGTCAAAATTGCGAGATATAAAGTCAGAATTGCGAGATAAAAACTCTGAATTGCGTGAAATAAAGTCGAATTGTGTCTTTCTGACTTTTTTCTCGCAATTGCGACTTTATATTACGCAATTCTGACTTTATAACACATAATTGCGACTTTATATCTCGCAATTCTGACATATTTTCTCAGAATTGTGAGATATAAACTCAGAATTGTGAGATATAAAGTCCAATAAATATAAAGTTACAATAAACGATTGAAATATAATAAAGGAAATATGAAAATTACATGGAAAATATTAAATAATATAATAAAACCAAACTCACAACATATTAAGTTACCTGAATATTTTGTGTACAATGAAACTGTTATGAACAATAGCATAGATGTGGCCAATGAATTTAACACATTTTTTATTAATATTGGGGAAAATATTGCCAAATCAATTGATATATCTAACCAAAGTCAAAATGCTACCTGTAGAATGGAAAGTACAATAATGCAGTCCATGTTCCTGGGTGAGGTTCAGGAAAATGAAATTTCGTCTATTGTTAGTAGATGTGAAAATAAAACTTCTACTGCTAGTGACGGACTTGACATGACCATTGTAAAAAGGACCATTGACAGTATTATAAATCCACTGACTTTTATTTTTAATTTGTCTATACATTCGGGCGTCTTTCCTGAGAAGATGAAGGTCGCTAAAGTCGTTCCACTTTTCAAAAATGGAGATGTACATCATTTTAATAACTACAGACCAGTGTCATTGCTCTCTCAGTTTTCTAAAATCCTTGAAAAGTGGTTTGCTCAAAAACTAAAAAAGGTTTTTGAAAAACATAAATTAATTACTGAAAAACACTATGGCTTTAGAGCAAAAGATCAACAGCTTTGGCATTAATTGAAATCATAGAAAAAATAACATCTGCAACTGAGAATAAGCAACACACAGTGGGGGTCTTCATCGACACCAAGCATTCGACACCATAAATCACAGTCTGCTATTGTCAAAATCATACAACTATGGCGTTAGGGGTCCAGCTCATCAATGGCTCAAAAGTTATCTCAACAATCGACAGCAGTTTGTTCAAATTAATGGTCAAGATCTGAGTTAAAAGATATAATGTGGAGTTCCACAAGGGTCCGTTTTAGGCCCATTACTTTTTATTTTGTTCATTAATGACCTCTGCGAAGTGTTTAAAGTATTACAGTTTTTGATGTTTGCCGATGATACCAACATTTTTTATTCTGGAAATAATCTGTCAGAAATTACAGAAAATATAAATTCAGAAATGGGAAAAGTTAAGAAATGGTTTGACAAAAACAAATTATGTTTAAATTGGGAGAAAACAAAATACATGATTTTTGGTAATTGTAAAAAGAATGAAAATGTAAGAATAGCAATTGAAGGAAATGAAATTGAAAGAGTTAATGAGATAAAATTCTTAGGTGTTATTTTGAATGATAAATTGAATTGGAAAGATCACATAGTTTATATTAAGAGTAAAGTTTGTAAAAGTATTGGGGTCTTGTATAAAGTTAAAGATGTTTTAGACTATTCTTCATCGCATATGTTGTACAATTCCCTAATACTCCCATATTTTGGATACTGCACAGAAGTCTGGGGTAATACATAGTAACACAAGATCTCTGTTTTTGTTTCAGAAAAAAAGCATTAAGGATTATCAACAAGACAGGCTACAGAGAACACACTAATAGTTTATTTGTAAATTCTGGACGTCTAAAATTCAAAGATTTGGTTGATTTGAAGATTTAGATTTTTATGTGGAAAGCTAAGCAGAGAGTTCTGCCTATGGCCTTACAAAATGTATTTACTCTTGTATCAGAGGAAGATGGCCATATAAGGCAATATCATTTTAAAACTCTTTTGGCACCTACTCAAAAAAACGGATGTGTTTTTCTATTTACGGAGTTAAACTGTGGAACACCTTGGACTATGAACTGAAGTGCTGCAAAAGTGTTTGTAAATACAGGAATGTAAATACAGGAATGAAAAAATACAGGAATGTTATTAAAAAAGAAGAAGATGACTAACACGCTTAAAATGATGATAATTAAGTGTAAAGATAGGTATTACTGAAAATATTTGGTGTTTGGGGTGGGATTGGGGTTGAGCCATTTATAAAGCAGCTGTTTTTTATTTTTTTCTGATGTGCACAAATAAGCGACAGGTACCATAAGATTTTCTTCTTCCTGTTCCTTTTTTTATTCGGTCATGCACGTTATGAATTAATTAATTAATTAATTTATGTGTGACTTGTGCAATAAATAAATAAATAAATAAATAATTCTAAAGGGGGAAAAATACGGACTTTTTTTTCTTCTTTTTTTTTTTCCCCAGAATAGTTTATATCTCAAAATTCTGACTTTATAACACGCAATTGCGACTTTATATCATGCAATTCTGACTTTATATCTCGCAATTCTGACTTTATAACACGCAATTGCGACTTTATATCATGCAATTCTGACTTTATATCTCGCAATTCTGACTTTATAACACGCAATTGCGACTTTATATCATGCAATTCTGACTTTATATCTCGCAATTCTGACTTTATAACACGCAATTGCGACTTTATATCATGCAATTCTGACTTTATATCTCGCAATTCTGACTTTATAACACGCAATTGCGACTTTATATCATGCAATTCTGACCATAGATATATACACACTCTAAAAAACGGTGGGTTATTTTTGTGTACCCAATAGGTGGGTTAAAAATATTGGGTCGTTCTATTGGGTAATTCGGATCATTTATTGGGTTGTTTCTATAACAACGCAGACCGTTGGGTTAAAATTCAAATTTCAACGGTTGATCCCCGCAGCTGACAGAAGATACACGGGTGAGTTAATATTACACTATACAGTAGGCTATGCATATTGTATACATGTTTTTTTTTTTTCGTTATAAAGTGACTTTAAGCTCTTACATAGTATTATTGCCGTTTTTTTCTAAATGTTCAGCCAATTATTTCCATGTTTATATCTCCCAGTTGACTGCTTCTTGTCCGCTATCCAATATGGCAATATAGCCAGGCTAGCCAGCCAATTTCTTAATACTCGGTTGTGATACTCTTCCTAACTTTCAATGTTCTTTCCAATTCTTTTTGGGAAAGTTATTCATATTTTCGTATATTAACCGACGCGCTCGGCTTCAAGACCCAGCGGAAGCCTGGTCCATCCATCCAGTGTCGCAGTCACTTACAGGAAGAAGGTATGCTGAGTTATATAAAGGCCTACATTGTAGCGCAAATGTTTACTTGTTTTATCCCAACTACAGTGTGAATTTAAAATACTACAAAGTGTTAAACTAGGGTGACCATACGTCCTCTTTTTCCCAGACATGTCCTCTTTTGGACCTAAAAAAAAATGCGTCCGGCCGGCACGCCATTCATTGTGTGCGTTTTTGCATTGCTTTAGATCGGGCCTTCTCGCACCATTGTTCGGTCGGTCATGTAGCCTACGTAACGCAAAACATTGGTCAAACTGAACCACGGCTGGTCAACAGTGGCACATGGCTCCTGAACTGCGTTAAAAAAGAGCCCAAATGTAAGTTCACAAACGATTTACCGAGAAATTTCCCGTGTTCCCGTTTAAAACCCCATTCCCCCGCCCCGAAATATGGACACCCTAATTAAACATTTTATCTAGACAACTCTATAAAGATTAAAAGTTATAAAATATAACTATGACTCAATAAGGTTGGTTAAGTTATTACAATAGCCAGTTAAGTTATAACACTTTTCAGATCACCACATGCCCATTAAATAAAATGATGGTTTGGTTGAGACTTTATTCTTTATAATAACATTTATTACTTTTTAAATTACACATAGCAGTAAAAGGACATTTTAAATGGAGGTCATTTAGCATAATACATGGCCATTGCAGGAGCTCATACTGTACAATTACAGCTGTGATTTTACAGTGAATTTATAGTAGGTTAGTGACAAATTGTTAGTGACAAATAAAGGCTGTTGTCACTGACAATAGGCTTTATTTTTGTTAATTCACTTTATATTAACTAAACTTCTTCTTTTTTTGTTTTTTTACATAGGATGCTATGATTCATATGTAAGGGAAACGCTTCAGAAGTGGAACCTTGAAACATTAAGCGACCATAGGCGACAGATTTGCAGGTGAGAGATAATGTAGCAGTTCCTGGTTGAACTGCTGGTATTGATGGACTCTGAGTTACAGTATACTGTCCTCTACACTCTGAAAGAAAATGATATATATGATGGTATACAGTATATGATAAATATATTTCACATATTAAGAAATATTAAGTGGGGGTGGTAGTGGCGCAATGGATAAGACACATGCCTTTGGTGTGAGAGACCCGGGTTCGAATCCACTGTGAGACACCAATGTGTCCCTGAGCAAGACATAAAATTACCTTCCGCCCCAGAGTCCAATAGTGCTTGACAGTCGTGCTGGTGTGTTGACCATCTTAGTCTTACCGGGAGGAGGGTAGATGTCGGTGAGGTCTTCTCGGCGGAGATCCCACCCGATAGTAGCCTCACTGTTACTATCGGGCGTGGCCTTTTACCGGGCACGTGTTCAGAAAATGTCCAGTTCCACCGCAGTAAAGGCAAAGGCCCTGGGACCTCCGCCTCTCCTTCTCCTCCCGGGAAAGCCGAGCTCGCCCTACCTGCATGGGCTCGGGATCGTAGGTAGGGCTGACCGCGTCCGTGCCGCTGGACCGCTGACTCTCCGCTCCTCCGAGAGGTCGGCTGAGATGGACGCGTCGCTCGACTCTTGACAGCCGTGCATCAACTCGTAGTGCTAACTCAATGAGTTCGTTCAGGGTGGTAGGCAGGTCCGGGCGTAGATCTCTTCTGGACGCGGTCAGCCAGCCCATGCAGGAACATAATGTGTTTTCCCTAATAAACCTTGTATTGTAAAATTATTCTGATTGACCATTCTGGGAGACTGAAAAAGCTGGTTTCTTTCTTGGCTGTACTTTGTTCCCCTGAACATCGAAGAAAATTACAATTAAATATAGATAACTAGTTTGAACCCTGAACGCATGCGCACTTTGAGACCTTAAATCCTCAGCGGTTAGGTGTCTGCTGCTGGTGAGAAGTCGGTAGCGGAGTGCTGCCTTCAATTCAGCGTTTCTGCAGAACCACTGGTAATGTATTAATCATTTTTTTAATAGACTGTATGTTATTTGTCATATATGATGTATTGTGCTCTTCCCAAACTGATGGCCTGATATAATTCACCAGTGTTGCCGATTTCGCAAACTTTTGGGTGCTTTTGCCAATGCTGATGTTAACTAGCGGTGTCCTGCCTATTCAATCCAGCGTTTCGAAAGAGTCACTGGTATGTATTAACGACACACTGACGGGAAATATTATTCTTTGTGTTGTTTACTGTATCGCTTGTTTATACATGTTGTTTGTTAGCGCCGGCGCTCTCTGGAAGACTACATTACCCATCACTGCCTAGAACTACAGCAAACTACGGCAACTCAAATAGCTCATAATACACAGCACATTTAGTTTTTAGGTTTTTTTTCTCGTGGTGACTCTCCCTGCATTCCAAATGGCATAATGTTATGTAGTTTAAAAATAATATTTTTTTATTGTTTATAAAATGTTTATTTCAAATTAATTCATTAATGATTTAAGTAATAATTTATGTACAATATTAGACATTTTTGAAGTAGAAATCCATTTTGAAAGTTCAAAACACTGTTAATTACAATAACTAGGTTAGCTGAAAAAAATATTGTTAAAAAAAAGGGTACAAAGACTTGACAACGTGAACATGTCTGCTATTAATAATTTTTATAATCAACTGTATGTTTTGTCATCAAATGAGATGTTTGCTCATTATGATTTACACTAGTGAGGAGTTCAGAGAGAGATGGCCTGCCACCTGCACTTTTTCTAAAGGATGAGGTAAACCATTTAATAGCAACTGTCAATATTAATTATTATTTCTAAAGATTTAGAACATTTTAGTAATACTTAGAGTAGTAAAACTTTGTGGTGATTCCAATTGACTTTTCTTTTACAGATCTCCATGGAGTTTTTGTGTATCTGTAACGGCGACCTCCTGTGGAAGTTCTACATATCCCTTGAAAAGTACACAATACCTCTCCTAAAACTCTACAGGAAGAATTTAGAGCATTTAGAGAAAAAATTAGGACTCTATTGGACAAGCTGGACGAACAGGTAGATCCTTTAATATATTCAAAACACTGCAGTTTTAACAGCTTTCTGAATAAAACCATTAATGCAAGTTTGCATATTGTTTCTATATTACATTTGTTGTCCAATTTAATGTTATTGTGTTGGAAGATTAATCACATGGAAAATATCACTACTACGCCAATTGTTTAACTTTAGTTAACCCTGAAATTATGTGTATGATATGTGTATATTAGCCTATATCATGTGTTCTAAACCATTATGACTTCCTTTCTCCTGCAAAACACGAAAGGAGAAATTTGGAAGATAGAACACATTTCAGTAATTTACGTTCAGTGACATTTGAAATGTTTTTAAGGCCTTTTTGCATTCATTCAAAATGGTGTCTCAAGACATGCAGGAACCAGTGGCGTTTTTCCATATTTCAGAGGTTAAGCAGTTGTTTAAAAAAACAGTTGTTTTTTAATCAGCCATGAGATTCTACTTTGAATGAACACATATAGAGAGGAAAATAGTAAGTAAATAACTTCATAATATCAGTTATCAATATCATAAACTTCATAATAATATCAGTCTGTTTTTCATTCAGTTGTGTCAACTGGGAAACAGTGCATGTTTTGTTGACAAATTTTATGATTTTACATCTTTTTTGATGCCACTGTATGTAAAAGAGCAATCTGTACATTCTTTAAAAAAATCTTTGGAATTACATGAGGAAGAGTAAAAGATGACAGAATTATAATTTTTGGGTGTGCTGTATACCTTTAACTCCCAAAGCAGTAGAGATCCCTATATTAAACTAGATGGTAAGTTCGTAGACAAACTTTAAGTTGGCTTGAAAAAGCCTAGCCAGAAAGTTTGAAAAAGTTTTAAACTGTTCTAGCATGGTTTACCATGATTTACCATGTTTCTAGAATGGTTTACAACATTGCTAGCATGATTTACCATGTTTTAACATGACCATGGATGGTTGGATGGATAGATCAAGATTAGTTAGAAAGAAAGATTATAGAAAGAAAGATTATAGAAGTCAACAGTGGCACATGGCTCCTGAACTGCGTTCAAAAAGAGCCCAAATGTAATTCACAACGATTTACCGAGAAATTTCCCGTGTTCCCGATTAAAAGCCCCGAAATATGGGCACCCTAATTAAACATTTTATCTAGACAACTCTATAAAGATTAAAAGTTATAAAATATAACTATGACTCAATAAGATAGTAAGTTATTACAATAGCCAGTTAAGTTACATAACACTTTTCAGATCACCACATAACTTACCCATTAAATAAAATGACGGTTGTTTGAGACTTATTCCTTTATAATAACATTTATTACTTTTTAAATGACACATAGCAGTAAAAGGACATTTTAAATGGAGGTCATTTACCATAATACATGGCCATTGCAGGAGCTCATACTGTAAAATTACAGCTGTGATTTTACAGTGAATTTATAGTAGGTTAGTGACAAATTGTTAGTGACAAATAAAGCCTATTGTCAGTGGCGGATTTAGCAAATCGGGGGCCCAAGGCGAAGGTAGGTAGGCTATGGGCCCCTCCCCATCCAATCTTTAAAAGAGAACGAAAAAAATATGTACCGACTGAATGGTGGATAGGCAGGTAAAGCTAATCTACGGGGAAGTAAAGGTTAGAGAGGAGAAAAAAACGTCCCCTTTAAACCCTGCATAAACTTCTTTACTCCTAAACAGAAACATGTTACAATGTTTACATGGTACAATTTCTGGTAGCCTAAGCTATGTTTTTTTTGTTTGTTGTTTTTTTTTTTTGCTTTACAAATGTCACCATTTCGATTCAATTATTGTGATTTGATTCAATATTGACTCATTTGGATAAATATTAGGTAGCGTTTCACAAGATAGGCATTACTTTTTCTCAAGGAAAAAAAGCCCTATCAGCTGGTATAATTTAAGGTTTAAATAAGTAATATAGTACACATATTTAGCCAAATACTCTCTATAGCTCTTTTTTTCTAGCCAATTAAATGGCTTTCCTGAGGTAAATTTTATGTGACGATTGTTCTGCAGCTGTTTTACCTCTTTCCGCGGTTGAAAAACACTTTGATTGATATTATGAATGAGGATATACATTCGGTAAGTTATACTGTATCTTTCAACGAATATGATCGATAATATTATCGATATTATGAATGAGGAATATACATTTCGGTAAGTTATACTGTATCTTTCAACGAATATGATCGATAATATTATCGATATTATGAATGAGGAATATACATTTCGGTAAGTTATACTGTATCTTTCAACGAATATGATCGATAATATTATCGATATTATGAATGAGGAATATACATTTCGGTAAGTTATACTGTATCTTTCAACGAATATGATCGATAATATTATCGATATTATGAATGAGGAATATACATTTCGGTAAGTTATACTGTATCTTTCAACGAATATGATCGATAATATTATCGATATTATGAATGAGGAATATACATTTCGGTAAGTTATACTGTATCTTTCAACGAATATGATCGATAATATTATCGATATTATGAATGAGGAATATACATTTCGGTAAGTTATACTGTATCTTTCAACGAATATGATCGATAATATTATCGATATTATGAATGAGGAATATACATTTCGGTAAGTTATACTGTATCTTTCAACGAATATGATCGATAATATTATCGATATTATGAATGAGGAATATACATTTCGGTAAGTTATACTGTATCTTTCAACGAATATGATCGATAATATTATCGATATTATGAATGAGGAATATACATTTCGGTAAGTTATACTGTATCTTTCAACGAATATGATCGATAATATTATCGATATTATGAATGAGGAATATACATTTGTTCATTCATTCACACACAAAAACGCGATTCATATTTAAACAGTATTTTTGCCAGCTTTAGCTACACAACAGCGCGCATCTGTGCGTTCATTCATTCACACACAGAAACGCGATTCATATTTAAACAGTCTTTTTGCCAGCTGTAGTAGCTACACAACAGCGCGCATCTGTGCGTTCATTCATTCACACACAGAAACGCGATTCATATTTAAACAGTCTTTTTGCGTACAGACACTATTGCGATTAGAACAAAGCAAATATTGAACTGACCTATTCCTCAGCTGGATCCGTTGTTCCTCGAAATGAAACTTCCAGCACTTCTGAGGTATATTTTCCAGGATTATTATTAAGATAGTATTATTCCTCACAGCGTCGTAAAGTACGTGAGTCTGAAAGTGAACTCGCATCCAGCTGATGTGGGCGTTTCACAGGTTTGTATGGGATTGCCTCAGATCATTTGCGTTTGAATATCGCGCGCGTGGGCGGGGTCACATTCAAACTTAATGAGATGAGATGAGAACGACTGACATCTCTTTCTTTTCATACATATTACATACACTGAGAATATTTGTTTTTTATAAAAATTACTTCATGTAAAAGAAGAGAATTCAAGCTTCATGCTTGTGTGTCTGTATGCCTGTTTGACTGAGTATTCGCTGAGTTATAGTTCATTTTCGGACGCGTTTCAAATGGATACACTGACAGAGAGTAGGCAGAACTCGCATCATGTTTATTTTTCTTTATTTGGCAAAAAGCAAAACACTTTGTTTTTATTGTGAGTATACACAAAAAAAATGCACACTTAACAGGATCGATTGATGTATGAAACTTGTATGTAAGATCAAAGTCAACAGAGTATTTTGAGTCTCTTTTGCACTGATAAAAAAAAAAGCGAGCCTATCGCGCTGGCGTGATAGCCGACCTCAGGGGGTTAAACCAGACTGAAACTTGTCTACTAAGTTATTCTCACTTAAAAATAGTCAATTAACCCCCTGAGGTCGACGGTATCGCCGGCGATACCTGCTCGCTTTTTTTTTATCAGTGTAAAAGAAACTCATAAATACTCTGTTGACTTTGATTTTCCATAGGAGTTTCATACATCAATCGATTCTGTTAAATGTGTATTATTTTTGTGTATACTCACAATAAAAACAAAGTGTTGTGCTTATTGCCAAATAAAGAAAAATAAACACGAAGCGAGTTCTGCCTTCTCTCTGCCAGTGAAGTCCATTCCGAAACGCGTCCGAAAATAAATCATAACTCAGCGAATACTTCTCACACAGGCATGTGAGTTATGTCTTTATGAAGCTTGAAATCTCTTCTTTTAAATGAAGTAATTTATATAAAACACAAATGTTTTCAACTCATGTAATCCGTTTGAAAGCAAGGAGAGGTAACGTTTTTTCCTTCTGCCTAATTATCTCTATAATCAGCTGCGGGCGCACCGCCCCCGGCGCGATTCACATGTAAATAGTTTAGGTGATCTAGTATGCATCGCATACGCCCCCCCCGATCAATGCCATAAAAACACAGTTTCTATCAGACTTACTGATAGTTCATCGCGTTTTGAGTATGGCACGCTTCTCCGGTAATAAAGACGCCCTTCAGATGATTCTGGACAGCGAGGAAGAATGCACGATACCGAGTTGTTTTCTCAGAGGAAGATTGTACCTCAGACTACGAACGGCAGCATATTGAAGAGCGAATTCCGCCGAGGACACAATTTCGGAGTAAGTTTTAATTAAAAGTCTTTTGTCTTTTATTTTTCGTGTTCGCATTTATGAGGAAAAAAACAATATTACGTGACAGTTCTCCATTATCGACGCGCGCGCTCTAAGCCCTAAAATACTTTCAAACATTCACAGAGACCTCAAAACAGAAAGTACAAATCCTTTCTTTAAAACGAATTTCGTTTTGTATCAATTGTATCTTAATTTTAATAATTTTTTCATTAACAAATTTCCTGGATTTAAAGTAAATATAGGCTAGCAATCACAACATAAGGTCTGAACTGGAGATCATCATGAACCCCTTGCCTTCTTCCCTCACCTGTTTAAAAAAAAATTTAAAAATTCAGAAAGCTGGTTCTAAACAAAACCATCCAAAACAAAAAAACTATGTAGCCTAATAAATGTGCATTTCTCCGGTGCGTTCACAACGTTACAGTCAGGCGAAATATGAAAGACAACATTTTGTTGACTAGATTTAGGTACAGGGTAGCCCTGTTTGTGCTAAATAGAGTGTAATTATACTTTTGCCATTAATATGTTTATAAGCAACTGAAAAAAGCACAAATGTCAGGGCATGTCAGAACATCTCAAGGACCCTAAAAACGCCTCAGACCCCAGAGGGTTAATGGAAGACCGCCTTTTCCATTACTTTCGATAAAAAGGGTCATTTTGAAATGGGACAATAGTTATCCAAAATTTAAGGATCTGAACTGACCTTTTTATGAAATGGAGTGAAACAGAGACTTTGAGCTGTGTGCATTCTTTACTATCAAGTTAGAAAAATATTTTTCCCTAACAGCCTTAGGACATATGACTAAGCAAAAATATTCTTTCGAATTGGAGAGACCAGCACTTATTGGCCCTTAGGCTGAGGGAATGTGAGTCTAAGGCATATATCAGCGCAATAAAATCACAAATACACAAATCTGTACAAAGCCAAAACCGATTTTCATGAATCAAATTACAAAGAGTAGCCTATCTAGGATTTGGTAGGTTCATGCTTGATTCATTTAATTTAGCAATTGAGCATGGTGCAGTTCATAGAGATAAAAAAAAACATCTTTGATATAATTTCTCCAACTACAGACCAGTATCACTCATCCCATATGATTTAAAAGTGTGTGCTAAAGTTCTTGACTCTCGCTCCATGCAAAAGTACTTCATAGCTTAATCAAAGGGGTGTCACATATCCGATAATATACATTGACTCTTTCACATACTTGATTTTGCAGACTCTCATCCGAGCCCTTGTGCGTTTTTTTTCACTTGACGCAGAAAAAGCCTTTGACAGGCTTGAGTGGAACTATATGTGGGCAGTTCTGCAATGTCTTGGTTTTGGTGAACATTACATTTCTATGATTAAGACACTTTACCACTCACATGAGGCATCAGTCTTAACTGGTAATATTATCCCCTCCTCGTTCCCTCTACAGCGAGGAATGAGGCAGGGATGTCCACTATCCCCCTTATTGCTTTGTCTATCCGTTGAACCACTAGCACATGCCATGAGGAAGTCTGAAGTAGCACAGATAAAGATTCATGACAATTATCATATTATTTTGCTGTATGCTGATGACATTTGTAACGACTGAGACAAGTCAGACACAAGTATTTGTTATAGCTTAACAACTGATATTTAGAACTCACTCTGGGAATCTGTGGCCCCATCCCCCAAACAGGGCAAGAAGATCTCAGTTACCCTGGCAACGATCAGATAATGAGTTTTATGACTTTTAGCAATGTGGACAGAGCCTCTGCTGCAATACTTGAACAGACTCTCCTGCATTCATTTATTGATGAACTGACTAACATGAAATTAAAGGGATACTTCAGGATTTAGCATTAAGCTTTGTATTAGTAGAAAACTGTATATTTCGAATTACCGTGCTTTCCACCCTCATATCCCCCTGAGACGAGAGATTTATGTATTTTTTGTCTGGAAAAAATCCTCAGATGACGCAAAAATCGTCATTTTGCGTCATCGGAGGATTTTCTGGCCAGAGGCTAAAGACTACAGCCAGTAGGAGGAGCTGTTCCGCATGTGTTCAACTCGCCCATAGAGGGTGGATCTCACTCACAGAATGTACACAGTGTCAGACGTCTTTCTTTGGAAGCTAAAATCGCAGGCTCTTGTTCTGTGGAGAAAGCTGAGTACATGTCCGGCCGTCCAAAATGTCCGCGTTTCGGCTTTTGCTTTCTGCAGTCGCCATTCATTGTTTACATGCACACCTTTTGTTTCAATTTAACTGAATTCATTCCGATTGGTGAATCTGAATGTAGTGTTTACATGAACGCTAAACAAGTGATCGGTTGATGTGCGTTTTAACATTGCTAAGAAAATTCCCGCTCCTCAGAGACCGATGCGAGAGTGACCTGGCCACTGTTCTGGAAGAGGAATGGCTCAAAATCCCTCTGGCCTCTATGAAGGACTTATATCTGTCAATCCCAAGACTAATTGATGCTGCAAAAGGAGTCTACTAACAAACTACACCATACTAATAAATTATTGTGCTCTCAAACCACAGTTTCAGTTTCACTGTAGAACCCCTGTATGTGTAACTGAAAAATTTTAGATATTCCCAGAAGATATTTTAGATTTTAAATGCTACTGATGTAATGACTGAGACCAAATCAGACACAATTATTTGGTATATGTACCATAAAAATCTTCACACTTCACTCTGGGTCCCACAACAGCCATGTGCTCGAAACCACCATGCAAGTTCATCATATCTTCTCCACCCAGCAGAGAAGAAAACGACTGCAACTTGTACAGTGACTTTTGACACTCACGGACCCATCAACGAACTCAACTTTCAACCACTTCAAGAATTGTATCCATGCAAGTATCAATTTAATGAGGTGCTCTGAAAATGATAAGCTGTGGTTCTTTTCATAGTTAATTAGATCTTTTCCATAGTTCTATTTCCTGCTTCCGGTTCCATAACACTCACCATTTTACCTATACATGTATGTATGTATGTATGAATGTATGTATGTTTGTTTAGTTTAGTTATGTTTGTGATTTAGTTAATAAAACTTGTGCACAATTATGTGTTTGGTTTCTGACAGTGTTGGCTAGTAACGGAATACATGTACCGGCGTTACGTATTCAGAATATAAATTATGAGTAACTGTATTCCGTTATAGTTACAATAGTTGGTATTTAGAATACAGTTACATTGTTGAAATCAATGGATTACATGCCGATACTTCTTTGTTTCACGAGTTTATTCACTCTCTAAATAAATGAAGGCAACTCCATGCATTTCCCAGAAGCCCCGGAACAACAGAGCCAGGGCAAGAATGCATTTATATCTTGGAAATTCAAACAGCATTTCACATTAGCATTTCACAAGAGAAGGGAGATATATATAAACGAAATATATAACTGTGCAGTGCAACCTCTGCTTGCCAGCAACCAACCTCCTTTCAGCGTCCAAAGACTCCACCTCAAACCTGAAGAAGCATCTTAAAGTATGTTTTTTTCAAATACGTAGACCTACACCACAAAACTAGTTGAAGATATATTTTTTTTTATTGGTCAATTCCAGCGTTATGGACGACATTTGCAGTCAAAACTTGAAATATAAATTCTCAGAAAATGCATTAATACCAATAGTGAAACGTCTGTTTATATATCCATACTGCCTTAATAAAGGAGTCCAGACATTAGCAAAATATCGGTCTACATGCGTTTTATATTTAATGAGGGAAATAAACATGCGTGGCACAAAAAAATCTTTAACTTTTAGGTGGGAAAATATATATATTTTTGTAATTCTGTGAATTACACTGCGCAAACCAAAAGTAATACTACTCACCGGATGAAGAAGGGTTGGCTCTCCACAGAACATCAAATATTTATTTTATTTAATTTTTCGTATTCGCATTTATGAGGAAAAAAACAATGTTAGCCTACGGTCGTGACAGTTCTCCGTTACTGACGTGAGCGCTCTGGAAGCGGCACTAAAAGACTGCTTTAAAACTTTAACAGAGACCTCAAACAGAAAGCACAAAGCCTTTCTTTAAAGTGAATTTCGTTTTGCATTAATTGTATCTTAATTTTTATCAATGTTTCATCAACCAATTGCCTGGATTTAATAAGAAGTAAATATAGCAGACAATAGATAATCAGGACACGGAGGCGCCGGCGCGTGAACTGGAGCCTGTCTCATAAATGAACGCCCGTTTCACACATACTCTGTTTGCAGTGCGTATGCGGTGCGTATTTTTGGTAACACTTTATTTTGATAGTCCGTTCGTTGAGACTATACTAGTTATTAGTAGCCATTCAGTAGCTTGTCAACAGTGCATCAGTTGACATTCAACAACACTGTTTCAACTGAAAAGTAACATACGTTCAACTGACTGCCTATAGACTATAAGGTACAAGTCAAGTGTTAATCTACAGATTTTACGAAAAAGTGCCTGTTGACTGTCAATGTTATTTTGAAACAGGTTTTTAACCAATTGGCGACTAACTTGCAATTGTCAACCAACTTTCTGTAGATTGAGTACCAACAACTCAAGATCAATCTGTCAGTTAAATGTCAACAGTCATGTCAGCATATGAAGTATATGAT
>FLSR01001108.1:7878-31823 GCA_900092035.1 Leuciscus waleckii
TATTATTGCGTCCTTGAGCTAACGTTATAGTTATAGTTATAACCTCAGGTGGCGAAACGATTTTAAGACAATGTTTCTCTTTTTCTGCATTCTGTTCTGCAATATATAAAAGCATTTATCTAACTTGGTGACATTACAAATTGAATGAAGTATCAGTAAAACTTAACTTTGTT
The DNA here is from genome assembly GCA_900092035.1 of Leuciscus waleckii. Classification (NCBI taxonomy): domain Eukaryota; kingdom Metazoa; phylum Chordata; class Actinopteri; order Cypriniformes; family Leuciscidae; genus Leuciscus; species Leuciscus waleckii. The sequence continues at coordinate 8,052 of FLSR01001108.1, forward strand.
TTTAGTGACTACTTTGACTTTCCTTTATGCCGGAAGGGAGGGGAGGAGGGAGGAGACGGGATGAGGAGGAGGGAGGGTCTAGCTAGCCTCCGTTTTGTTTGACAACAATTCGAATGTCAACACTCCCGGCATCTCAAAAAAACCAAAAAAATAAAAAATGGATTTAGATTTATCTGCCAACATATTGGTTATCAGCTTTCAAATATAAAGAATTATTGGTATCGGCCAAAATTTTCATATTGATGCATCCCTGATTTTAACGATGTCTTTACTACCTTTCTGGGCCTTGAAAGTGGTAATAACATTGCAGTCTATGGGGGGTCAGAAAGCTCTCGAATTTCATCAAAAATATCTTACTTTGTGTTCCGAAGATGAACGAAGGTCTTACGGGTCTGGAACGACGAGTAATTAATGACACAAATTATTTTTTTTAGTGAACTAACCCTTTAAAGACCAGTCGTTATATATCAGAATAAAACGGCCATAATGTCAAATTCTGTTACTTATTTTTTACAACCATTTTCTCTGAGTTGAAAAAAATTGTGTAAAAATGTATAAATAATCAAATTAAGATAAATAATTTCATTACAATAAAAAGGTTAATAAATTAGTAAATAAATGAATAAACAATACATCTAACAGTACAGTAGATTACAGAAAAAAAGTAATGTAATTTACGAATTATATTTTTTATATATTTTTACAATTAAAATGTTTCAAAGTATAAATTGGGTCTTTTTCCGGTAAACTGTATAGCTGCCTTTTAAATTATTATTAGGGTTCCTTACATGAGGATGATCATATTTGGGGGTCCGAGGCATCTAAAAGATTAAAGGTACGGAGGATCTTTCCAAATTTTAGATAAGACCGGCCCTCTCCACTTTTTGAAAAGTTTGATTGATTCACCACAATGATTGACAATTAGGAGGACCAATAGTATAGGTTACCCACCAGGAAGTAAAACATCCTCCGCTATACCTTTAAAACCCCTGCGGTACAGTGCATAGTGTAGGCTAAGTGCAGAGTGTAAGTGCATAGTGTACCATGCGTCATTTGAGACACTACTTGTGACTCAAATTACAATTGCACCTCCGATATATGATACATATGATACACAAAATATGATACAGAAGCAGAGGTTTCCTTTAATATAATAATCTTTGCCCACACAAACCCACAATAAATAGCAAACCATTCTGGTATCCTTCGTTTCAGCCTACTATTTGGGACACACTAAGTCTAATCTCGGATACTACTTAGGGTGGATAGTATGCGAATTACAAACAACGCCTTTTAGCCGTGACTGTACGACAATAATCGCAATTTAACACGGCTATTCGTATTTTTCAGTTAGTACTTTAATAAATTACTTATGGATGAAATGACATTGGTTAGGACAACATTTGTGTTACTATAACAGTGAGCAACATTACATGTTTGGGGGAAACCCCTAACGTGGAGGTAGCCTAGATGTTACTATTATAACTATAGGTTGTATTTAACATTAGGGTAAGTATTTTTGACGTCCTGTGTTAGAATTGTAACCGATTGTAACATGAATCCTACGGACAGGTCAATAGCTGCCTGCCACACGCCAGTGAGAGATTCAACTCCTCCTACTAGCCTGTCGAAGCTATGCTAACGCGTCAAACATCAGAGACAAGCAAGAACTGTGTAACTGTCATTATATAGGGCACAGAAATGTGCAATAACAACCTCAAGGCAGGGTTAATAAACTGCATTAACATCAACGTAAATCGTTTGGCCGCTAACATCTATGTTTAGCAATAATATATGATCTTCACTCATAACGGGCTTGACAACAGCCCGCGCATGTTTACACGAACTAACTCAACAGAATGACACGATAAATAATTTAGCACGTGTTAAAACAATTAACGTTACGTGCTTCATTTACTTGAAGAAATACAACAACAACCTCTTATTATTAGCATGCTGCTACCTGACAAGCCTGTTTTGGCCGAACATTACCCAACCGAGTTAGTTAACTTTAGTGTTAAGCTAATCAAGTTCACATCTAACGATATAGGTTCCTCTGAATGAAACAAATATGATAAATGCACACCTCCTGCTCGGATTCCCCTTGTTCAGACACTCCGATTTCACTGGGCAGCTCTGCCAGGTCCGTGACCCGAATTAGTCCATCGTGAAGGAAAATAGTCTCTTCCTTCACTGACAGCCACTGGGAAGAATCCACAGCACCTGATCCCATCTCTTTCTCCTCCGAGGCAAAATGCAAAGTGGTCAAACATCAAATTGAACGTACGACGGGATCAGATTGAGCTTGAGCCGGCGACAGATATCCTGCATCATCACTGAGCGCGCGGCGCGATCACGGTGTACGACGCCCATGCGAGGCCTCGCTTGAACGCTGCAGATCGATTCGCCAGCTCAATTGGCTCCAGTGTTATCGGAAAGGTGGGCGTGACACAGGCACAAATTTCGCTGGGTTTCCAAACTTGAGACAATTGCGCAGTTCCTGAATTGATATTCGCGTATAACTAACTCGAGACTGAGCGCTGACTCTAAAGGAATTAACGGCGCTTCAGTCGCATTTATAAACCTTCTCCAGCTGTCAGTCAGACACCATACTAAACCAGTTCGGATTGAGTACGCCTATAAGATACACATTGGATTTCATCAAGTGCCTTCAATTATGTATAATTGATTTCATATTATTTTTAAAAAATCCAACGATGTATCTAAATGTTGGAGCACTGGATGTTTGGATGGGTGCTCACCATGGAATCAAAATGACTTTTTGATGACAAATGACAAAATTGTTTTTTTATGGAATATTTGTAACAGGGAATTGTATTGAATTAATATTGTTTATATTCTATATAGGGGCCTTATAGTTTTTTAAGGCGACCTTTATTTTAGAACGTATTTTAGAATTATAAGAACTATATTTCCTTGGCGACATGCAGCCACATGACAGATATGTAGGCCTATATCGTGTTTATTTAGTTTTTCTTTTTTATTCAAAATATTCACAAACTTGTTAATATATATGTGTGTGTGTGTGTGTGTGTGTGTGTGTGTGTGTGTAGCGGGTAGGGTGGTTGAGATGGGACGTGTACCTTTAAGGCCTGCTCACTGGCACTGATTATTAGGATCAGGTGACGTAAGTGACGCGTCCCTTTAAATGAGCACTGATCTATATAGAATGACATATAATATGTCATTATATAGATCAGTGGTCGTGAGACATGAACAGAAAAACATGAATGCGGAGTGAGTTGAAGAGTGAGCCTCTTGGTGTATCGGCTGTGTAAACGGGAGAACTTCGGTTTGGCGTCTGCGTGTATGGTGACCAGTAAATGGTACCAGCAGTTACGAGTCTACAGAAACTTGCTCACATAATAGCGAGTAGTGATTCTACACGGGTTTGCAGCAACAAGCAACACTGAGAGTGTGCACAGCTATAGTCATCCAGACCACACCGTTTAACTTTATTGTTACGGGGCATATAGCTGCCTGCAATTCATCTAGGCTGGTGTCCAAAGAAAAACGTGGGCCTAGGATGGAGTCTTGCTAGTGGTAGCTGGTTAATCTAAATGTTTTGTTTATTTTGTTTGTTTTGTTTCTCTGTTTGGCAACCATCATATTCCACTATTCGGCCTATGGATATTGTGCAATATCTCATTTGGGGACAGTGTCTATTTTGCAATGTTCACTAGTGTGAAGTGTGAAATGCTGTGTTAGTGTACGCACGGCAGATTTGGTTTGAAGTGTCTCTTGCAGTGTTGGAGTGTGTGTGTGTGTGTATGTGAACAGTATCTATTTATTCGACTTTATTCACTGTAGACTTTATATTGTAGACTTTATATCCTGTACCTCATTTATTATGAGACTTTTATTCACTGTGATTATTTATTGTAGAATTGTTCACTGTTACCTACGGGGAACATTTGTTGCCAATCAGTTTATTGTCTAGTGTTTAATAAAATTATATTTGATTACATCAGTCCCATTTCTGTGCCTTCATTGGATACAACCTGCCTAAATAGTTTAAAGGGGAGGGGAGCGCTGTTTGGGTTTTCTAGATATCCAAATTGTGTGCGTTGGTGCGCCCCCTAGGGGTCATATATATAAATATATATATATATATATATATATATATATATATATATATATATATATATATATATGCCTGATTGAACTTAGGAGTAGGCCTATGTGGTCTCTGCGAAACAAAAGTGGGCGTTTCTAAATTTGTGGTTCTAAATTTGTGGTCTAAATGGCCTCTCCCACTGATCTGGAAACTGCTATAACTGTCCTGCAGAGGTGCATACATGGAAATGGGGGCTTTCCCTTTAATTATTGTGATGTCAACATAATTTCCCCTCCTCTTCCCTTTTGCATTGTAACTGAATGGGAGAGGGAGGTTTCTTTTGACTTCCTGATAATCCTATTTAATCTTTATTGTAATTATTGCTTTTATATCTATATTTTCACTCCAATTTATGTGTGTAATGTTATTTTACTTAACCTGTGTGATTATTTTTTGTCATTTTATCCTTAGATTTCTGCCTAATTATGTGAAAATGAGAGCACATGGTGACAAGTGTACTTAATTTATTTAATAGAAAACCTTAAGAGCAATTCACTCAGAGAGGCTGCTTAGTTGTATTTTATATCAGGTATGTTTTCTGTTTTATACTATTTTCTTGTTTAATGGGATTTTCCATTACTTAATTTGTTTCATGCTCTTTTTTTCTCCTTTTCTGCATGGGAGAGAAAACAAGGGCGATTCACTCTAAAGAGGCTTCTTATTTGTGTTTTGTGTCAGGGAAAAAAGATCCAGCGAAACCGCGATCCGCCTGCTGTCCTGCCCTGTCCAAATGGCACCCTAGGCACTCATGGTCTTCCTACGAGTCCGCACTTTCGGACGTAATGCCGCTTTGACTGTCGGGAAGAAGTCTGCTGCGAGCTCGGCAAAAGTGCGCATCGAGGGCGCATATCGACCGCAAAGGGGGAGCTTGCGAGCACTCTTCTGAGGCCTAAAATGACAAATGGGACACCCTACGGACTTAACGGACACGCGCACGCGGCAGTCATTGTAAGTCAACAAGACCAAAAGTGCATATGAAGTGTGCCATTTGGTACAGGGCCGAAAAAAACTACACAACGCAAGTGTTTTACAACTGGTGTCGCTGGCGTAGCCTACATCAAGCACACATCACGCTTGGCGTCGCAAGCCACCGTTTACAACTGGAGTATTTATTATAAATTATTTATCCATGCACATAATTGATTTTTGCATACAGTGCGCATTAAGCCCAGAGTATAGCCTCTACTACATAGATTTTTTGCATACACTAGGTATGTGCGTGAAGTCCTTCTTAGAATTTTACAAATAGGGCCTACACTAGGCATGTGTACAGTTTGCATCACGCCTAAAGTAGGCTACATTTAGGTATTTACGCGTACACTAGGCAGGGTATGCGTAAAGTGATCGAACAACAAATAATACTTTATATTTTTTACATGCACAAAAGAGTATACATAGAGTGCACATGATGCCAAGATAATACACTATTGGTTTTTATGTGTACACTAGGGTTTGCGACTCCCAAAGTATACTTTGGTTTTTACGCATTTGCAAGGGTATGCATACATGGCATGCAAAGCACAATGTATACTTTAATTTTTTCCACATATACCAGGGTACGTGTACAATGCACACACAGTGCTCATGAAGCTCAAAGTATACTTTCAGTTTTTATGCACCAGGGTATGTGTTTGGTGCTCGAGATGAGTCCAGGGGTCGAGACATTTTTTTGGCCGAAGAGACATTTTTTTTTTTCATTTTTGGTTAATGCATTTTTCCAAAAGAGGAAGTTTTTCAAAACTCTTTACACGGTAATCACAGCAGGATATGTGGGCTAAACTGTGGATCTTTTATCACTGCTTTGGCACACAATACATTCAATGACTACATTTTCCAAATGACATGAATACATTTCTCACAAAACAGTGTTTTTACCTTACTTGCCTAAAGGGTACATATTAGTACCTAGATGGTGCACATGAGTACATAAATAGCAATAGAATGTTCAGTGGATTAAATTCAAATGTCACCCCTCATTTCCAATATGTAGTAGATGTATAACATCTGTAAGGTAAAATCAAGTTAAATTAATGTCACTTACATTTCTAATATTTCTTTAAAGTGACGATTCTCAATTCACTTGACTGTGAAACGTGTTGAGTCTGATTTGCAATCTTTACCGTTTAAATCATATTTTGGAATACCATATTTTAGAATAATTTGATGGTTTTAAAGCTATAATACATTTTGTAAGCTGCTTCTATAATGCTTCGTTCTATAGGAAAAGTCTAAGGAGCCAGATAAAATATTTCCAATTAAAAAATATGTACGTATACGTCAGGTGAGCATATCGTGTGGATGAAGATGAACCGGCAAGTGTACGTATAATAAAAGGAAGTTGGAGGCCTTATGATAATCTGTTCATTTGCATATCCAATTAACTTTGAAAGTCTTTGTTCAATGATACATTAATATGTATGATTTTACAGAATAAATACTCTGTTTTGATTAGAGCTCATTTTGCAGCTCTCTGAGATATGTTTCGGTTGTAAGAGAGACAGCCTGGATCGCGATTCAGACAAATACATTTTATTCATTTTTTTAACTATACTTGACTATAATTTATTGGTGAATCTCCACCACAATAGCAGTAAATAAATGAAGCTTATCACTGAATCCAAGTCTGTGGTGTCATCATCTGCTGTCCATGAGAATATCCACCTGGCAAATACTTCAAATGAACAAAATGTTTAGCATGCTCTATGAGTAATGCCAAGCATACCACAGTAAATTGCAGCAACATTTATTTCTTGACACTTCAGGCGAGGATTATGCTTATAGTATTCCAGTTCAGGCCAAGTTTCTGTCAGACAGCATATCAAAAGTATCAAATCTATAGCAGAAGAAAATTGCTTCACGGGTGTTAAATGTTACCTTGACTGGAACTTTTTGGAGAAGTGAGAGCAAAATGAGTGTCTTGGATGTTTCATAGTGGCGTCCCAGTGTTAATAGTTAATACAAATTAGTATTAACTAATGGAAGTAGCCATCAGAGGATGGGTACATGGTGGTCATAAAGGGATGGACATGGTCAGAAACAATGCTCAGGTAGGCCGTGGCATTTAAACGATGCCCAATTGGCACTAAGGGGCCTAAAGTGTGCCAAGAAAACATCCCCCACACCATTACACCACGACCACCAGCCTGCACAGTGGTAACAAGGCGTGATGGATCCATGTTCTCATTCTGTTTACGCCAAATTCTGATTCTACCATCTGAATGTCTCAACAGAAATTGAGACTCATCAGACCAGGCAACATTTTTCTAGTCTTCAACTGTCCAATTTTGGTGAGCTTGTGCAAATTGTAGCCTCTTTTTCCTATTTGTAGTGGAGATGATTGGTACCCGGTGGGGTCTTCTGCTGTTGTAGCCCATCCGCCTCTAGGTTGTGTGTGTTGTGGCTTCACAAATGCTTTGCTGCATTCCTCGGTTGTAACGAGTGGTTATTTCAGTCAAAGTTGCTCTTCTATCATCTTGATTCAGTCTGCCCATTCTCCTCTGACCTCTAGCATCAACAAGGCATTTTCGCCCACAGGATTGCCGCATACTGGATGTTTTTCCCTTTTCACACCATTCTTTGTAAATCCTAGAAATGGTTGTGCGTGAAAATCCCATTAACTGAGCAGATTGTGAAATACTCAGACCGGCGCGTCTGGCACCAACAACCATGCCATGCTCAAAATTGCTTAAATCACCTTTCTTTCCCATTCTGACATTCAGTTTGGAGTTCAGGAGATAGTCTTGACCAGGACCACACCCCTAAATGCATTGAAGCAACTGCCATGTGATTGGTTGATTAGATAATTGCATTAATGAGAAATTGAATGGGTGTTCCTAATAATCCTTTAGGTGAGTGTATACAACAATGGTCTGTCTGTAATAATTTCATTAAAAACACAAAAGACTACTGAAAATATATTTAATGCTATTGTCAAGGAACAAAATGCCCTTTAAGAACTTTTTTTAGATTAGAATTTTTCAAGATTAAGATTTTGAACAGATTTCCCTCGTTATACACTTGTCTCTTTTAGTATGTTCCCTTATTTACCCAAGACTCAAAACAAAATATGTATATAATAATACTGAAAATTTAAGAGTTTAGGATTTCACTTAGGATTTTGTGCCTCTGTGTTTGAAACCGACAAACAAAACCACTGCTAGAGAAAACAAGCATTTATGAAACTGGAATTCAGACAAATCCTTTTTGTCCTTTAAATATTTATATATTTTTTTGACTATATACACAACACAATTATGTAACTCCTACATTTTAACAAAAAACAAAAACAAAAAAAAAGCTGCATAACCTCACAGAATTACTTTATAGAGAATTTAAGTAGAATTAATAAATTAATTATAGTGATCTAACACATCATTATGACAGTATTAACTGCAATTGTAATGCACATAATTTTAACTCTTGTTAATTACATGTATTTTGTTGGCATCTGCTGGTTGAATCCCCAAACTGCCAATGCAAAACCTTTTTTTGACTTTGTGGCAACAATAGATGTGGTTCTCAGACGTGATGCACAATGAACTTCTTTTTTTTCTCATAACAAAATTAAAAATTAATTAAATGTAAAAAAATAAATAATTTAATCATAGCAAAATTAGGTTTTGTGTTATTTACAAGGATCTGTTAATAAACATGAACGGTCTAAATGCATCTGCCCACGCATTACATATTGAATATATTTCCACATTTGTTTTACAGTTTTTTTCATTATTACCACCTCCAAACAACGCGAGTTTCAATTTGCCAAATAAAAAACATCTTCTTTCAGGAAAACTATCACATTACTTCTTCTATTCATGTTAATTGTAAGTCATTTCAATAATCTATTTTCACTTATTTTCAAGTTAATTTGATTATGCTTTTAGCTACCAATTAGTATTTTCAGCTGTAAATTGCTGTGTGTTATTTATTGTTAATATCTTAAACTAGAGAACATTTGCTAAGTCCCTTGCAGAATGCTCAATTTAACAGTGGTGACAGTACATCACATGCCAAGTTTGTGTATTCATTGAATTTTCAACACAATTACAGAGCTACAGTATATTACATTCATATTTTCTAAAGTATTCTGTAATTGCACCATTTACCTGAAAGCCTTTTATTGAAGCAACTGATAGATTATTGGAATATTGGCCATATTACTATGCCAATATATATTCTGGGCATAACTTAAACACCTAATATAAAAATAATATATGTCAGTGACAGTGACACCCAAATCTGGTCTGTGGTTCAAATCTAGCCCACCGCATTCTGGACTACTTCTTGTTTTAGGAATGTTAAAATTATCCAGATACAATCAAACTTACATTTAACTGTAACATTCTATTTAATTGGTTAAAAATACAGCTGTACCACAATTTATTGAGTCATATTTGCTTTTATTAATCACAGAACATGCAAACAGGTGTACAGTATGTGCATAACTGAAGGTTTTGGGAATGTTATATTTAAAAACAAATTAAATGTTTACTATCATTGCACAGTATAATTTTTTTTTCTACATTGTCTAAAATTGGCCCCTGAAGTAATAAAAAAAAATAACGTTGTGCAATTTTCCAAAGATTTTTTCAATCTTTTCATACCTTATTTAATTGTCTTTTTTCACCTCACAATAGAGCTTTTCACAGTTGGAATAGTTACGGATTCCTGAGTTCTCTTTCAAGGGAACTTTGACACTGAGTCATTGACGTCATGGCAGTTGTTCTCAAAGTGTGGGGAGCGCCCCCCGGGGGTGGGGGGGTTGCATGGATACGGGGGATCAGCAGAAAAAAAAAGAAAAAACAGCCATTGCAACGCCGTTCAAGTGAGTAAATTTTTCCAGAATGTAAAAATTCAGGAAAATTTCCGTTTTTATCATTTTTTGTGGAATTATTTGGCAGTCAGAGGTGTGTGTGTGGTTGGGGCATGATTTGTTGAAGGGGGGAGGGGCGGACCACTGCGTTTGAGTCTGAGAGCCACTGTGTTATGGGAACATCTTCAGCGTGCGCCAGTGTCTGAATCACGTGTACACATGCGCCAATACCATTGGCCATGGGCGAAGTCAGGTGACGCTATGTTGTATGTGACTACGTCTATAAAATGAACACAGGGTCACAAGCTTCTTTGTCTTCAAAAGAAGCTTGTCTGTATTGTTTGTCAAAAGTGTCTGTCTCAGTGTGTTGTAGAGCAGGAGTTTTGATTGAAAAATAAAAAAGTTCAGTTTTTTTTGTACTTATGTGAATTTAAATGTCTGAAACTTAAAATAAACATTATGAGGTTGAAAATACTGAATAGTTGTGATATATGACAAGCGCTGAGCGCGGCCGTCTCTGGTTCAGTGCCAGCTATTTGAATTTGAATTTAGCGGTTGATCATGTGATGCACTGACCATTCTAATCACACCAGTGTGATCGTACGCTCCAGGACCAGCCAAGAATGATCACACCAGTGTGATCGTACGTACGAAGGGTTAAATCATTGGGTTCACAGATGGAACTCTGGACGAGCCTGAGACGGGATTTCTTCTGGTCTGGACAAGGACCTGCCTTCCGTGGGGTGTAGCTTTGAGGAGTTAAATGTTGAGGGAGGCTTTGATTTGGGTACAGCTGGCGGGCAGCCCTCATATTCTAAATCGAATGAGGAGCTTGTCGAGGTTTTTACCGGAGCCGTGGCCAAACTAAACATTGAATAACCCGGTCAGAGGAGGGAAGTGCTTCATAGTAAACTGGATGAGTGATTTCTTAAGAGTGGTCAGGCCCAGCCACCAAAACGAAACCTCCACTTCTTTCCCAACCTCCATAATTAAGTCACAAGGTCATGGAAATCCCTGTATTCCACCTGTGTTCACAACCCCGCAACGTCAGATTAAGCGGCTATCTTGGGGTTGAGTGAGCATAGGTATAAGTCGATCCCAGGGGTTAAGGATATGCTTGTGGGCTATCTCTCTCCCGCCTTAGAGAAAACATTTCTGGTGAATGCCGCTGTCACGCGAAGAAGCAATCTGAAGCATTCCAGCATCCCTCGTCGGGTCCAGCAGCCAACAGCCTCAACCTCCCATCCAGAGCCAAGCTCTAGGAGGAGGAACAGAAGGCCAGTGTGGTAACTTGTGTCCCCCCTTGCAAGGACTGATAGCGATCAAGGCCTGTAGGCCAAGATGTGTGTACTTTGGGGGTTCTATGAATTGTCACACCTTTAGTACAATGGGGGAAGTTGTAATCATCTGATTGGTCAGCTTGAATGTCTCACATTTGGGTTTTATTCACATGGTCAGGGAAGGGATAAAAGAAGATTGTAACTGTGGCTCTGTCTCTTTTATGCTCTGGCTCTCTTATGGCGCTTTTCCACTACACAGTACCAGCTCGCCTCGGCTCGCCTCGACTCGACTCGGCTCGGCTCTGTTTGGTTTTCCACTGTGTAAAAGTTGTACCTGTACCTGCTTCCAGGTCTTTTTTTCGTACCACCTCCGGCGAGGTTCTAAGCGAGCTGGGCGATACTAAAATGTGACGTGAAAACACGGCAGACTGCTGATTGGTCAGAGAGAATCGTCACTATTAAGTGCGTCATCATTGCACGCGCCAGACGAGTATCCTGAATAAAAAACAGCAAAAACAAAAACAAAAACATCCAAAAACAGCATACACTTGATTTCCTCCATTGTCCTGTGTGTGTGGGTAGCGGGTGTGTCTCGCGTAAAAAATTAAGTCACGGCAGTTTCCTGCGGCGTCGCTATGACGACCAGGTACTATTGTGGAGGTACTATCTGCAATGGAAAATTGCGCAAAAAGCAAATCGAGCCGAGTCGAGTCGAGTCGAGTTGAGCTGGTAATGGAAAAGCGCCATTATTCTCTGGGTCCCTTTCTTGGGGCTCTCTCCCTTTGCCTCCTCTATTCTCTCTCTCTCTCTCTCTCTCTCTCTCTCTCCCCCTCGCTCTATCGCTCTCTCTCTCTTTCTCTCTCTCTCTCAGGTAACATTTTACATATCGTCGCTGTCCGATGAAAACCGCGTATTTCCATTTTGCCGATTTTGAGATTTTTCGACGGATAGAATGTCCAGGTTAATTTCCGTATACAGTATGCTTCACATATCTAAATGACCAATGAAAAGTTGTGAAATCATGTCATCTGATTTTCACGTATATCCATTTGGTGTCAAAGCTGTCAATCACGCCGCGTATCTCCCACCCTGTGGAGGCATCTCGCCGGTCTCGTGAAGTTTCATCTTAAGCGTCTCTGGAAGCTCAGCATTGGATAGCCGAATAACACTGTGAGGTAAAGTATCAGCAAACGTTTGTTTTTGACAACTGTTCTCAAGTTTATTATATATTCGCAATATATTCACAACTGAGGAGGAGTGACAAAATTATGGTAGGACTGTGCAAACAAAGTATCTGTCTAGCATTGCCATGTCAGTGTATTGATTCATTGTCCCTTCATAGTTTGCAAGAAACATTTAATAAACTGAGCGTATTAATAAACTGAGACGTAGGCTATTTAATAAACTGAGGGTACCTATTCATCTGTCAATATGAAACGCGACTTGGCCATTCTAATTAATGATCGGAAGAACGCGCATCGACCACCGTTACTGTAAAATATGCACGTATGTCCATTTAAACTCGATTTTGGTCAAATGTGGATTATATCATTACACTGGCAAGAATATGGTTACATTTAAAGATGCCGTACCAAGTATGACAACGCTACGTTCAACTGCTTTTGAAATTATGGTGTTTTTTTCACTTCCTGAAAAGTAAACGTTTTGGACATACGTGAGTTTCATCAGGCAGCGACGATATATGCTGGGTACAATTAATGGTATAAGTTATCATAATCTCATACATCTATTTTGTAACTATTTTAAGTGTAACCATAACCATATTTTTTCATTAAACCTTTTCAATTACAAAGGATGAGCTAACTAGTTTTGATTTGGTATTGACTTTGAAGTGCTACTTATTGCAATACAATATTGTCACTCTCTATAGCAACGCCCTCCCACATATTAAGCTATTGTAACTGTGCTTATTTCCGTCGTTGGTATAAGTAGCAGTGGGTGGTAATAGAAAAGAAATGTACAGTTTTCTACCATCTTGCTGACAACGTTTCTTTAGTCATTCGGCAGTCTTGCAGACTGAACCCCTGCAGGAAATCCACCCTTACAACTGAGATCAGGCCACCCTTACATGGCGAGGGTCCGTCATGATGGGGTATGCCTGCTACTAGTATCCCCGTTCTGGCCAGCCCGAGTATGGTTCGTGAACTTATCGTCTCTCCTGGAAGTGTCTTCTGGAAGGCTCTCCTTGGGAGATTCCGACCAGGAGGGACCTTCTGTCCCAGGTTTGGGGGACAATGTTTCACCACCGACCAGAGATTTGGCTCTGGGTCTGGCCCCTGAGGGGTACCAGCCCATAGATTCTGGTCTCTCGACATAAGTTGTTTATGCCATTCTTAACGCTAGGGCTCCCTCTACTAGGAAACTTTATTAAATGGATCTCTTTTCATAATGTTGTGAACAGCGTCATCTTAAACAGTTTACTGCCTGGTTAGTTCAATACTGGAGTTTCTGCAAGAGCATCTCTCAGTAGGACTGACCCCTGCTACCCTGAAGGTGTATGTGGCTGCTATTTCAGCTTGCCACATTCACATTAATGGGGCATCTGTGGGGAAGCATGTCATGGTGTTCCAATTTCTGTGTGGTGTCAGATGGCACAGGCCTATCTGCAGACTGCGGGTTCCATCATGGGATCTCTCTATTGTTTTAGAAGGGTTGTGGGATGCGCACTTTGAACCTTTGGAGTCAGCCACAGAAAAGCTTAAGGTAGCTCTGCTAATAGCAACAACTTCTCTCAAAAGGGTAGGAGATTTGTCAGTTGCCTACTGTCTTGATTTTGCCCCTGGACTGGTCAAGGTGATATTGCACCTTGGTGGCCAGACTATGTTCCAAAGGTGCATTCATCACCATTTCATCCTGTTGTTCTTCAAGCCTTCTCCCCTCCACCGATTGACTCTTTGGAGCAGGAGAGGTTGAGTAGATTATGTCCAGTCCGGGCACTTAGGATTTACAGTACGTCCATCGCTCAGGCCAGTGGCCTAAAGCCAATCAACTCGTTGTCTGTTTTGGTTCTACCAAACAGACTATATGACATTGGGTTTTTCAGATGTGGTTTCTCTCACCTACGAGATGCACTGTATCGCTTCGCCTCTAGGTGTCATTTTACTCGGAGTGTGGCTGCCTCAAATGCGTTGGCAAAAGGCACGCCTTTGCAAGATGTTTGTGCTGAGACAAGCTGGTCCTCTCTGCACACATTAGATTTTTCAGTGTTGATGTGAATTCAACCCCTGGATATCAAGTCCTTTCAGCTTCTTCGGACGAATAAATCTGGTGATGCCGTGTTCAGGCACCATTTTATAGACGTAGTCATGTTCTATGTAGAGTCACCTGACTTTGTCCGTGGCCAATAGTAAGGGCGCATGTGTACACGATTCAGACACCGGAACTTCCCATAGTGCCACGCAATGACGCAGTGTCTCGTTCACATCTCCTGTTTACTAAAGACTTTAGCACTAAGCATCCTCATATTATATGTTGCCGACTGTACTATCAAGTTTATACTGAATGGAGTCTTCAGACTATAAAGGTAAGAATGAAACGTATCCAATTGTCTTGTTTTCTGTCACCATTTGACATTTTTCACTTCAAACAGGTGTCTGTTTCTATGGGCTGTTATACGTAAGCCATCTGCCATATTGGAACGGTCAAATCCGGTCCATGACCACTCAAAAGCAAGTTGACTGTGCATCTACAACCTAGTTATTCACATGTATGAATATCTATAGATGGATATTGATTTTCACAGCATTTAATTTATCATTAATGTGATAATTCTGCATATGGATATTGTATATTGAGTTATACATAAAAAAAACACAAACCTGCACATTCTCACCTCTGTAAGGTTATCCTATTTCATCTGGAATTTATAGCTCGGTGGTTTTACAGCCATAGGCTACACAATGCTGTAAAATGTTCAATGAAATTGATTGATTTGTTAGTGCGAGTGATGGCAGCGTCATGTTAACCTTTGCAAGATGGCCAACGCGTTAACGTGGAGTGGCCAAATGTGGATCAGGGTTTCATAACCCCAGGTAAAAAGCTGTGCTAAGCCCGATTCTAAATTACAAGTGTGAAAGGTTTCTTAACCCAGGGTTAAAAGCGGGGTTTAGAATGACAATAACCCAGGGTAAAGCACAGTGTGAAAAGCCCTTCTCATGTCACACATAATTTAATCTAATACCTGATTAAAGATCTCTTATCTTTTGAAAAATAAGAACCTTTGCATTTCTGATGATTGAAAGTGAGCATCAATGCTTTTGGGTTTTAATTCGTTTTTTCTTCTGGCTCTTTCTGGATTTCTGGGTTTTGTTTTTACCTCTTTTTCTGTTATTTTGAAGTGTCCTTGCTCCTGATTTATTTGCAGATATCTGTTTGGACTGATTGACTATCGTCTTTTGAACCAAGAGTAATTTTGTTTCAATGAGGTTGAAGGTGAGTGAGTGACACTTGCTTTTGAGTCCTGTGGATGCTTTGAAGAATAGTTCCCATTTTGAACTTTTGATTTATCCTTTGCTTCTCTTTAGATGGCTTCCTTTGGGGAGCGAGGGTAAATGTCAACAATGAGTTTGGCTGCACAGTTATTCTTCCTTTTCGATGTCCAGCTGTTTGTAGATTCTTCCGTTTTTCAAATGGGTTCACCAACTTTTGACTAAGCTGAGATGTTCCCCCTTTTGCATAGTCAACTGGAGCGCAGTTTCTTTGGTCCTTTGCCAGTCTAATTCGTTTAGATTTAGAGGTTCTTTGTTTGCCACTATGTGACAATTTGATTGGCACTTCATTGCATGGAAGGTCAGCGGTGCCACTTTTCTCATTACTTAGATTGGTGGAATTGTATGGCGTTGAATCTTTCAATACTGCCACAGGTGCGAGCTGAACCATTGTGCACCTGCAGTTAGAGATTAAAAAAATCAGTTACACCAGCATAATGTTACTCTGGGCTAGAGGACAATACTAAACATACTGCTGTCAACATTTTTCTCAAAAGTGATTCACTACAAAAAGTTAGTAAATGAAAAATGGCTGAGGAAACAAGACCTATATTTTCAACCAAGGTTTCAAGCAGCCCTGTCAATTAGTGCAAGCATAATAGAGAAAATAACTGCTTTCACACATTAAACTTGGTAAATTACTCTAAAATTGTTTAAGAGAGGTATTATTCTGATCTCAGATCAGATCATTCTCAGATCTGTATTATTCAGGGAGTTCATAACTGTTTGGGAAAAGTAACCTCTGCATGGTACTTTGAGAGTGACTTTCTTCGCAGGACTCAACATGACTTGCTTGAGGTAAGCCATAGCCTTGACTTGTTTTATTTTGTGCACTGCAACTTGAGACTTGACTCGACGACTTATTTTCTTATGTCTTCAATGTGGGTAACTTACTTCCACCTCTGGCACAATGTTATTACAGAGAAACTCATCCTAGAATGTAAAACCAAGATTTTAAGTAATGTCCAAACAAATATAAGTATATATCGGGACAATCTAGGACAATGAGTCCAGTAAACTTTGTTAATTGTTACAGGATTCACATTTAACACAGAAACTGGAATAAGAGGCTGAAAATCTATGAAAGACTATGAATGAACATACTATAATGATGCCATACAAATTATTCAATGGAAGTAATTTGGTTATGTCAATGAAGACAGCTGTGTGAATTATATATACAATTACAGTGTTTTTATCCATTCTGCATTTTTGCTTGCAAACAGAAGCATGAAGCAACATTTTTGGAATGCATTATTTATTTAATTTCTTGCACTCACATTCCAAGCCAGTTGTACTGTGTGCATTGCCTCCTTTGAATCAGCTCAAAGCAGCGGAGTTTCAGGACGTTGAAAAAACTGTAGCCCACCATGTTGGAGATGGTGTCATTACCATTGAGAAGGCATTGTTTAAATCTAACAGAGACAGGAAGATACAAGACAGAAATAAATATGATTAGCATGAAATCTTTTGTCTCAATGTCAGCTAACCCTTCCATTAAACACATGCTTAATGTATTTACATTTAAGCATTTAGGATTTTGTTTTTATTTAAAGCAACTTTCAGTGCATACAGTTTATCAGTATTTGTGTTCCCTGGGAATTGAACCAACAACTAAACCGGTAAACTAATTCATTCTAAAAAAAACATTAAAATAAATGCATGGTTGCAAGTAAAAAAAAAATCGAATTTATTAATTGAACTAAAAGGTAATTGGATTGAATTGATTTAAGTTGCAAAAATATTTTTAGAAGAGTTATGTTGACAAATTGTTGATTACTACATCAATTTAATATTGTTTTTTAATTTAAACTGCAAAAAAATACAATTCAACTTAATGCAACAAAGGAATTGTCTGTGGATTTTAAGTTCCCAGCATGCTTTGCATATGATAAGTAGAATAAATATTGAAATGTAGTGTTATTTTGTGTTGTGACCTGTTAGGTTAAGTATACTAGCAGTTAAAATAAACCACATAAATTATTAATAGTTCCCGTACCACCACTCAATTTGTTGAAATGAATTGGAACAACTTTTATTTAACTTAAAATGTGTATTGTAGTTTGTTGGTTAGAATTTGTCATACCTCAAATAGATTGCTGTTAATTTTTTGAGACAAAACTTTGTTTTTTAGAGTGTTGCACATCAAAAGAAAGGCCTTTCTACATAAATTACAGGCTGTCCTGCTGAAGATATATATTCTTTTTGTATTAAAACATGCAGTGTCCTAAAAAAAACTTATACGAGCCATATAAGGATAACATACATAAGGTGAACAAACAGAAAGGATGAGTTATGACTCTAAAGAGTCTCCCCTGAGGATCTGAAAATGCCTCTCATCTGTGGAATGTGAAAGACCCCAGAGCTTATGTGCTCACCTGTGGTCACAGTCACAGTGGGAGACCGTGAAGAGGGTGGGATTGAAGACACCAAAGTTCACAGAGAAGGAGCGTATGATGTGCTCACAGTGATCATGTTCTCGGCAGCATCTATCCGCATGCACAAACATACCTGATAAGAGAAGAAAAAATGTAGTCTGAATAACAAATATAGATTATTTACAATATTGTAAAATAATACTGTCCTCATTATTATATAGATTATCTGTAATAGAATACAACTTGTAACATCTCAATAAAATGTATTGCGCAGGGCACATTTCTGTTTTGCGTTGTTTTGCACAGTAACTCTTCCGTTCTTGACTGGCATGACACCCTCTGTAATTATATTGATTTACTGATGCACAACATAGCTAGTATTAACTGTAATAACCAGGTTATGTTGCAGGGACCTCCCATGTCTTTTCGAGGACATGCCATACATTCACAGATAGTCAGCCACACAACCACCCATGACCCTGGCATGAAAACTGCACTTTGATTTATCGCTCTCAGCGGTTGCTTAATATGTAGCAAATAACGAAAATAGAGCTTTTTTCAGGCCGATAACATTCATATTTGTAAAAAAAGAAAGAAGAAAAGACTCGTCAGCCCATCGGTAATCTTCAACATGTTTGTTCTTAAACAGTCATTTGGATTGATCTATTTTTACACCGAAAAAAAAATAAAAATGCTGCGACAGGTATGATTTAGTTTACAGCATTTCTCATTTATTTCTGTGGAATCAGCAAACAGTGATTGGGTGTTTCTCAAACGGAAGCTACATCCTACGAAGGCTGCATATCTCGGCTGCCACATCATCAAACGTCGCTCAAGGCCATCTCAGTTTGAAGGATCCTTGGAAGACAGCCTTCATTTCACTTCCTTCATTCGGCCTGTTTTGAAGGATGCATCGGATGTATCCTTCGTGGCCTTAAATCACCCACAATCCTTTGCACACATTTAAATTAACGGAAATAAACGGAAGGAAAACAAGTCGGTACTGAGCTTGTCTGAGTTTATTATGAAATGTAAGATGTAGTGATGTAAATTAATCACTAACATTAAACTGACAATAATGTAAGCCACTGGGAGACCGCAGATGGCTGTCATGGCTGCATTAATAGAAAGCCAGTTAATATAAAGATTTGTAATACAAAGTATTTTTCCAAAATTAAGTTTAAATAGTTGTTTTGTGCAGTGACCATTGGGGCGGGAACATGTGTGACATAGCCATGCACACTTACTAGACCGTCTCATTCTAGCATTTAATTGCTGAGGAGGAGTATAGCCTACAAGCCTCAGAAGGACTGAACTAGGAAGGACGCAATCTCGGTAGGATGCAGCCTTCCGTTTGAGAAACACCCCTAGACTGCCACACAACTCTGAACGAAATGCAATGGCGTCAAGGCTGTAATGTGATTGGTTAGCCGTTGCTTTTTCCCCAATGGTAGAGCCACGGACCCTCGTATCTCCCAATAATAAGACTATTGCTGGGTCCCAATTCGCCTACTTATACTACACCCTCGTGTAGTATGTACACTTTTAGTGAATAAAAAGTAAATACTTTTGAGTGTGTAGCAGAAGAGTATGCAAGCTTTGGGACATACTACTTGGTCATCTTTAACAGACAGCTCTGTCGTTAGTTACATGCATCCTGTCACTGTTTAAACTGCCTGTCAATCAAAACTTGTCACAGTTAAAATCCTCCACATTCAATTTCATTTAATTTCCTACCGTATCGGAGAGAAATGTAGTAGCACGTTGATCTGCCAATCGTGGGTCTTTCATGCGGAGACTCTCCTCGTGTATTTGCAGTTTAAATATAATGATGCATTTAAAGTTAATGGCCAAACGCATCATTTCAAAAGTTTACAATGCTGTTGCAGATGAAATATAATGTGGATAACATTGAATAAATATCTTTTCTTCAGGTAAGATACTGATAATTATTCACTCAAACCCCTTTATCTAAACCTCTCTACTTAACCTTTGGACTCTCACATCCATCATGTTTGAAGTTTTTTAACCCGTTTGTAGTTCTAATCGAATCCTTGTCCAACCTTGTCCAATATTAGCCTGGTTAGAGTGTGCATCGATGTGCACTTCGAATTCTAACCACAATAGACCATCCGGGTATCTTTGGAATACTCATTTCAACATATGATTTGGGATGCACTAATTCTATTTTCGAATACTATTTAGGATGGATAGTATAAGAATTGGAACACACCATATCTCTGGTTTCTAGTAATCCTTAAGACCTTGATTAGCTGGTCCAGGTGTGTTTAATTAGTTTTGGATCTGAACTCTGAAGAACAGTGTCCCTCCAGGAACTGAGTTTGACACCCAGCACGTGCTCTAAGGCCTTTGTAACATGAATACTTTGCATAGTGTTACAGAATATTTGATACACTCAACATCTCCAGCAGCATTTTATGCATAATGCTTAATTTTGTACTGGTTCGAACAACAAAATGAATTCACTAGTAGGGGGAGACCGGGGAGTGTTGTAACACGGTTTCAATTTAACACTGTCAGTTTGACAGGTCAGAAAACAGCTGTAGTGATGGCATAAAAATCATACCTTTTTGAGTTCACAGGAGAAGTGGTATGTGACTGAGAAACATTGTAGACTTTATGACCAAAAAAACAAAAAAACTTTTTTTTTATCAAGACATTGATACAATTATTTTATAACCTAAAGTATCCATTTATCTAGTTTAATTTGATGCTTTGCATTCCTGCTAACTTCAAACCCACATGTTAAAACAGTTAAATCACATTTTATGGCTGTTTGGGCTAGGGATAGGTAAAGTTCATGAAAAATTTGTGTTATCAATCAAATCCTCTATTGAGGCAGTCACATGAGTTTTTTGTTGGGCATCAAGGGATTTGTGTGGTAAATGTGTTTTCATTTAGGATAAAAATTATCTGCCTCAAATGAGCTTATAGGTTTTTTGTGCACATTTTTAGAATGTTTTTTTTGTGTGATATTTCAAAGTTGACATAAAAATAGATGGATGGCACACACACACACACACACACACACACACACACACACCAATAGTTTTTGTGCTAAATTAAGTCCTAAAAGAAATACAATGTTTTTGTTGTTTTTTTCATTTCAATTTTTCACTTTATTCAAAACTAAGTATTCTTTGTTCTTCAATAAATGTATTGCATAAATTGGATAGTATGGATCTTATTTCAGCAAATTACCAGTTTTTGTTACATCTATCCCAAGCGTTACAACTCAACCAAGTAGTTGGGTAGGTTGTGACAACAGAACTCTTTGTATTTGATATTAACTCACATAATCTGTGATTGTGTACATGTCTAAGTGAGTTTTATTTGTTGTAGGTGGCTACTGCTTATTAAAGTTTGAGAGACAAACTTTTTATAAGTGAACTGAACAACACTTTTAAAATATAGCCTAACAAAAAGAAAAAAAAAATCTTAGTGTGACGAATATTTTAATAATTCACTTTATAATAATATAACCTTTTGTGCAATGGAAAGGTTACATGGACGTTAAAGGTTATTTATGGAACCATCAATGCCAATAAATAACCATTATTTTTAAGAGTGAAGGCATAGGAATTTATGGATGCAGACCTACCCAACTGTTCATAGTCATTGGCGCTTGTGCCTCGTCCACACCAAATGTTCCCGGTAAAACCCATGCGCGTTTATAGGACTTTTTGCTCTTGAATCCATGGGCTGACCTTGGTTGACGTCTTCTTTGAGCAAAGTGAAATTTAAATATGAGTTCATTTCACACAGCCTGGCATCTTCCAATAGCGCACTTATGTTGAAGCGGAAAGGTAACTTTTCGGCATTGTCAGAAGCGCGCTCTTCACGGCAGAGTGAGAAATAACGCGTAACCAGGGTCCTGTCGCTGCTCATGATACAATCTTCAACGCGTTTCTCTGATGTCCACTTGCTCCAGTAAAAGAGTGGAGGTGCTAAAGCGTCCAGTGAGTGAGTGAGAAAACTAACCTGATAACTCCCGTGTTCAGAGTTGACGAGGAGGCAAAATGGTGCACGTTTCTGTGGTGTTACAGCACCGCAACAGCAAACCACTACTAAAAGCTTAACAGCAAGAAATAGACTTAAGATACGCGCATCTTGCAGATGTAATGACATAATTGCTTAGATTTAGCCTTTAGCTCTACGCTTTGTTTAGGGCTAGAAACAGTCATAAATAGCACGTAGCCAATTTTTCAATCGGTTTAATTGACGTTGATACCAGGAAAAATATGCAAAATGAAAATCAGTTAAACTCAGATAGTCACCATCAGTCTGTTTTAGTCCACAATGAGGACGCCGCATGAAGAAGAATTTGCTCTGTGAATGATCAGTTGAATGAAAATGAATTTGCTGGTTCTTGACTGTCTGTCTGTTCACAGATGTCGAACTGAAATTTGAGTTATCTACAGCCAGGTTAAAACTTGTAACCAATGTGGAGCTGAAATGACACTAGTCACATGACTCGAAAATCAACAGAACTCCGTTTACCGAGGATTTGCTGTCCAATGACTCGATTTGAATCCAACCAATAGAACAATTGCAAGATTCCTAATTGAGACATAGTGGCTGTTACATTGCGATGCAGCAGAAATCTGATCTTTTGATACAAATCGTTTTTTTGTTCTGTCACTTAAAGTCACAAATGGTCAATACAATTGTAATGGAATACTAAATAAACTTTAACTTATTAAATATATTTTATAAAACTTAAACTTGTTTTATTAATCTATTTGACTAAGCAACATTTAAAATGTTCATTTAATTTAACATGAGGAACTAAAATAGGCCTACCTAATGGGGCCAGTTGTACTGTTAGAGGGGCCAGTTTAGACCTTATTGTTGTCATATCATTTTCTGCACTGCACTATTAGGCATTAAAAGGCCAAATACCATGTTTACAATCATTCAACAATGTATTTGCATTTCCATTCTATTTTTTAGATTTGCATTACATATTCAGAATCAGTCACATTAACTGCATTCTACGATTTTTGTGTTTTTTTTTGCAAAAAGATCAGCAAATTCATCTAGATTTAAGGCCTTTGCCCTCCTTGACTCAATACTTAGAACACCTAAATTGCTTAATCTGTCATCTGACATTGTGGACCTGAGATAGGTTTTCACCAGCTGTAGTGCATACAATATAATATACAATTAAATTATGCTTATTTTAAATGTATTGTGCAGGCTAGGTATAAAAAATATAGGAAAAACCATGATAATATGAAACGCTTCAAAACAGAGCGCACAAAGCGCGTTATATGCGCATCGCGGGTGCAGAATGATGTGCTCAAAGCAACATGGAATCACAGTGTGCAGCGCTGCGCTGCACAAGTGCGCATTTAAAAGTTCACGGCACAAAGCGAAGAAATGTCGAGCGCACAAATCCTAGTGTAGCCTATATCTGTCCAACAGTTTATTGATAATTTGTTTCTTCACATAGTGAAGTTTTAAATTCCAGTTATTGTGCGTTTGATGCCGATTCATAGTCCTTGTGGTGTGAACAGGCACACGGTAGCGAGTCGTTTTAAAACAGCAACAAACATAAAATACAAAGACACAAAATAAAGTCATTTTATGCAAATCCACAGCCTTTTATCTACAGATCAAGCATTATAATGTG
>FLSR01001108.1:31874-58985 GCA_900092035.1 Leuciscus waleckii
AAAAATAAAATAAAAATGTACATACTTTTTAACCACAATTGTCCGTCTTGTGCTGGTCTGCGACGCGCCACGTATTACGTCATCATGTTGGAAAGGTCACGAAAATAAATAAATAAAGGAAAACAAAGTTGTGATTTTGAAGTTGGAGGAGAAAATGAGATTAAATTTTTCGCCTTCCCTACATAGTACACAGACAAATAATTAGATAGATGACGTGACGCGTGACCTTTCCAACGTGATGACGCAATGCGTGGCACATCTCAGAGATGGTCTATGGTGGAGATCAAGGGCACTCCAGCTGGTGGATGTGTGACATAGCCCCCCACCTAAGGAGTAGATTCCAGACACTCCTCAAACAATAACATAAATCCAAGAGGGAGGTGGGATGGAGGCGGATCCGGGGTCAGGATGGAGGGCCAAGTCCATGGAGTGGAAGCACAACTGGAGACTGAGGTAGTGCAGGAGCAGGCTGAGTAAGTGGCCAGGGTGCAGCATGCAGTACAAGTGGCCAGGGTGGAGCAGGCTGAGCAGGAGGCCAGGGTGGAACAGGCTAGATTGAAGACCACCACAGCAGATCAGACAGGACTAAAGACCCCCATGGCGGAGTAAAAGACCGCTTTAGCAAGACTGTGGACCACTACGTGGCTGGAGACCACCAAGGCATAGTTGACAACCCCCAAGGGGATGTAGTTTGTGATGGAATGGTAAGGAACTAGTGAGGAGTGCCCTATGGTGGAGATCAATGGCACTCTAGCTGGTGAATGTGACAGATACCAATTAACAATGCTTAGTGATGCATATTAAGTCACCATGAAATCAAAATGGACAATTCTTGTTTTTTTATACATTTAATATTTATTTTCTTCGCAGGCCATGCGACACTTCTTGCACAAACAATGCTTCAGGTCGCCTGAAGTTCACACCGACCCCACAGACAGCCAAACCAACGCCGCCGGTTTCTCAGTCCCATCCAGCGGCTGAAACCAATCGACGCCCACCGCCAGCTAAGCGCTTCCCGTTCCCGCAACGCCAGGGCGCTCTGCCTAAAGTTGTTATGCTGGACCCTGAGCCTCGGAAGCCTTCCTGGTCCAAGGACAGGAAGGAAGAGAAAGGGGTTAAGTCTCACTGCGGCCGCACCACCCCCGAAGAGAGCTCTTGTGCTTCCCCCAGACTTCTCTTTAGTTCAGGCGGCTGGAATGTTCCAGTTTCAACCTACGGGCCCTTTCAGTTCACACACCCTTGCAAACAAACGCTGTTTCAACAGCAACAAAAATAGAGCACAAAAATGTTGCCCACCCCTAGACTTCATTCAGCCCCTAGTCACTTGGGCCAAGGCCTGGGAAGCCATCCCTGATGTGTCAAAATGGGTTCTGTACACGGTAAAACGAGGTTACTCACTCCAATTCGCTCGCAGACCTCCGCGCTTTCATGCCGTGGTCGAAACATCGGTAAGGAGCAACGTGGCTCACGTTCTCCGCACCGAAGTGTCAAATCTAATAGCAAAAGGATCTGTCGAGACGGTTCCCCTGTCACAAAGCGAGTCAGGCTTTTACAGCTGTTACTTCCTCGTCCCGAATAAAAATGGCAGCCTCAGGCCTATTCTAGATCTCAGACACCTGAACAAGGCCCTAATGAAACGGCCATTCAGAATGCTATCAACCAAACTAATCCTCGCGCAGATTCACCCAGGAGACTTTTTGCCAGTGGATCTGAAAGATGCTTATGTTCACATCCAGATAGCCCCCCATCACAGGCCATTCTTGAGATTCGCCTTCGAGGGGAGGGCTTATCAGTACACAGTCCTATCATTCGGACTGTCACTGGCAACTCGTACATTTACAAAATGCATGGAAGCAGGCTCTCTCCCCCTGAGACAGGGAGGAATGCGCATTCTGAACTACCTCGATGATTGGCTCGTTCTGGCCCAATCGGAGGTCGAATTACAAACCCACAGATCCTGGCTCCTCAGCCATCTAGAATGCCTTGGGCTCAGGATCAACTTCTCCAAGAGTGTACTGTCCCCCAGCCAGAGTATAACCTTACTGGGAACAATTATCGACTCTGTTCAGATGAGAGCTTGGCTCATGCCACACCGTGCTCTCTCCATTCAACAGCTAGCTGCTTCTGTGGTGTTCATAGTTAACCACAAGGTGGCAGTGTAATGCTTAAGTGTTGAGGTGGTGCTGAGGAATCAGAGAAGAGAAGTAATCTGCTCTGTGATGACATGTGTTGAATAAAAAGCCTCGGAGGAGTTATTCTGGTCTTGTGCTTTATACTACAAGACTTGTTCTCGCTAAGAGCAGCGCATGTACCGGGCATACTGAACCAGGGTGCAGCTTGAGACAATGTCCTCCCCGGGGAATGATCTCTCAACCCTCAGACGGTTCATTTAATTTGGAGTGTCTTCGGGAGGGCAGAGGTAGACCTCTTTGCCTCAGACTCAACTCTCACTGCCCAACATTCTTTTCATTCTTTTGCCCACGAATGGCCCAGCTGTCCTCTTTACGCATTCCCTCTAGTCTCGATGCTCCCTCAGATCATCGAATGGATCAGAGAGAACAAGTGTCCAGTCCTCCTAATAGCCCCTCTCTGGCGGACCCAAACATGGTTCCCCGAGTTGATGCAGCTGCTAGAGACAGCTCCCTGGCCAATACCGCTGAGGAAGGACCTCCTCACGCAGGCGAACAGGACAGTCTGGCACCCCTGTCCCAACTTGTGGGCCCTCCATGTATGGCCCCTCAACGGGTATCCGGGGACCTCCCGGAAACAGTCCTAAGCACTATCACAGAGGCTTGGGCTCCGTCAACGAGACGCCTCTATGCCCTTAAGTGTCAGTGTTCACCGGCTGGTGTGTAGTCGCAACCTAGACTCCTACTCGTGTGAAGTACCACTGGTACTTAAATTTTTTTACACGTGCTTTATATGCGATTTATAAGCGCTCTCCATGAACGCTTCCTGCCTTGAGTTTGGGCCCAATGACTCCAAAGTCATCCTCAAACCAAGACATGGCTATGTACCCAAGGTGCTCTCGACTCCATTCAGAGCCCAGGTCATTTCGCTATAGGCCCTTCCCCTATCGAAAGCGGTAGAGAATCAAGTCTACTCTGCCCTGTTAGGGCTCTCAGAGTTTATTTAGAGCGTTCTGCCCCGTTCAGACAGTTGGAACAGCTCTTTGTATGCTTCAGCGGTCGCACCAAAGGGCTCCCTGTCACGAAGCAGAGAATGTCACGATGGATAGTGGACGCTATCTCTTTAGCCTACACCTCAATGGGCCTTCAATGCCTCATAGGCTTCAGGGCCCATTCCACAAGGGGCATGGCCTCTTCATGGGCATGGTCCAGTGGTGCACCAATAAAGACATTTGTGCGGCGGCCGGTTGGTCCTCCCCGTCCAAATTTGTACGATTTTATAACTTGGAAGTGTCAGGAACGTGAAGAGAGAACTCAAACGCAGAGGATTCGTGCAACAGTTTATTAGGCACAACAGAAAATCCAATAAACATCCAACGTGTGAAGTGACACACACATGAACAGAAAACTGGTGTAACAACTCCAGAGCCGTTCGTACAGAAACCTGCGGACACAGGCTGTGGAGACCACCTCAGGTGCAATGCCCAAACGGGACGTGGAACGAGATTGAGGATAGCGGGCACACGGCCAGCTGAAAGACTCCTCGTCTAGGCGTCCTGAGCACAGCAGCGGAAGAAGGTAAAACACAAAGATACAAAGATACACAGCACAGGTACAACCGTACATCTTGGTAGATTCTGTCAGGTCCGTAAAGAGAGAACTCAAATGCAGAGGAGAGTGCGACAGTTTATTTGGCACAACAAAAATCCAATAAACATCCAACGTGTGTAGAGACACACACACAAACAGAAAGCTGGTGTAACAACTCCAGAGCCGTCCGTACAGAACCCTGCGGACACAGGCTGTGGAGACCACCTCAGGTGCAATGCCCAAACGGGACGTCAGAGCGTCAGTCAGATCGAGACTGAAGATAGCAGGCACACGGCCAGCAGAAAGGCTCCTCGTCTAAGCGTCCTGAGCACAGCAGCAGAAGGAGGATGTAAAAGACACAGAGCACAGGTACAACCGTACATGAAACAACAGCACGAAATCTACTGACAACAAGGGGCAGACACAGCAGAGAATATAAGGGAGGAATGGAACAAGCGACAGGTGAGGGCAATCAGCTCGTGATCTGCACACACCAGCACTGAAGAATCAGCGGTTACTAACGAAACCTCGGTTTCTTGAGAGTAACGGGAACGAGTATTGCATAGATGGCTGTACTATTGAGCTTCATGTTCAGGTACTGTCGCTTCAGTCGATTTAGCCCGATTCCTATGGCGAATTGGGCCGCTTATATAGTCAGCAGCCATGCCCATTTTGGCGGGTTTCGGCACGCGCAAGGCAGGAAGCGCCCTGATATGTTTGCGTGTCCTCGCCGCTTCACCATAGCTTTGTGCAGTTCCCGCAGCCCAACCAATCAGCACTCTATACAGCACTACACTGTGCTGGCTGTGCAGCTGCACTGTATTTTAAAATAAAGACTTCAATATTCTTGAGAAAAGGAGTTTTCCCATAGCGTCTAGCAGACGCAATACTCACTCCCGTTACTCTCAGGGAACCAAGGTTACGTTAGTAACCAAGTACGTTATTGCTTCACATCAACAGCTTTATTCAGGTTTCATCTTTTACATTTCATTGCTGAACTTCAATAGAATATATAGATTTACCAGCATATTAGCCATATTTCATCAATGAACAAAATAAAATTATAGCCATAGGCCTACCAGTCAAATCTCAGTAGTCTAACACTTTGGGCCAGTGGAAAATAAATGTTGGAATGGGAAATATTAAAATAAATGTTTGAAGAGTTAAAGTTGTCTACTTAGCCTAATTATTAGTAGTATACAACAATAATCAGCGAATATATATCATCTTAAAACGTTTAAAACCACATGCCTTAAACTCTTCCTGCCTCTCTCACGATGTTCCCGTCGGTCAGCCAGCGCCGCTGCGGGAGGAAAATACTATCAGCACGGCTGAAATGGGAAATGAGTGAGCACCGGCTCCGATGTTCTTACGGACAACTCAAACGTATTTATACCGTGCAAATAATATTGGTACAAAACAAATAAGGCGATTACATGTGTATTAAAGCTGACCTACTGTACCAATTTAACGTTCTCGTAGGCTTTTCATCTTCACAACGAGTCTCCCCGTCGGTCTGCAGCGCCGTTCAGGGGGAGGAAATATAGTCAGCACGGCTTAAATAGGAAATGAGCGCCCGCTTCAATGTTCTTACAGATATATATTAACTCAAACGTATTTATACCTTGCAAATAACATTTGGATAAAAAACAAATAAAGTGATTACATGTGTTTTGAAGTATACCTACCAATTTAACGTCTACTCCAGTCCTTGGATGACTTTATAATCTTTACGACGCTGCAGGCGGAAAAGGCCAGGAAATTAACGCTTGCTCAGATATTCTTAACAAAAAGGAATTAACTAAAACATAGCTTTACATATTGCAAATAACATCAGAATACATTTAAAAAGTCAAAAAAATTATAGTTAACCTACCATAGGCTACTCTTGTGGACTTTCATCTTCATGATGCGTCAGGCGGTCTGTCACAGAGCCATTGTATGAGGAGATGTGTGGTTGTTTTTTGCGGTCAGTGCTGTATTTAGATTTACAGTAGGCAAATTTTCCCAGAATGCATTTAAAATATATACAATAACATGCTGTAAACAGCATACTGTAAGAAAATGTTAAGAATACAGTAATAATGCAGTAAAAAAATAAAAATAATTGTATTCCGATTCTACAGTATAGGGAATTGTTGAGAATATTGTAATATTACTGTGAAAACAACATAAATCAATTACAGTGCTGTTTATTCAGTCATTCTCTGCGAAGTCTTGTATAGTGTTACAATGCTTTTCTGGGTGTTATCCTGATTCCTTGTGTCTTGGTTTTGATCTTCTGCTTGTCTCCTTGAATTTCCCTGTTTGCCTGTGTCTTGGACCTTGCTTTATGTTTGGACTGTTTGCCCGTGGTTTTGACCTTGATTACCCTCAATAAAGCTGCGTTTGGATCTTCAACTCTCTGTTTCAGAGCAGTTTCGTGACAGAAGACCTCACCACAATGGATCCAGCAGTCTGTTTAATCCAGCTCTGTCAGGGCAACTGTTCCCTTGAGGATCACACCAGAGACTTTTTGGACATTGCGTATCTCACAGACTTGCATTTATTAACTTTTACTGCATGGACTCAACCAATACCACGGAGGCCACGGAGCATAGCCCGCCATGTTTTCCATAAATGTCCAGTTTTGATGGTGCTCCCAACATCAGAGCCTGTTCACAACATGGCCGCCACACACTAGAGCCTGTTCACAACATGGCTGCCACGTCAGTGTTTCTGCCCGTCCTGAACGTTACATCTGAAGCTACCAAGGCGGTCTGGTGTTTGGACTGACTTCCAGTTTGGCTGACACACCACTGATGTTGTTGTGAGCAGCTGGCATCTCTGTGGTGGTTGCAAGTCATGGGGTCACAGAGGTTCTCTGTGCTTTAGGAGAAATACTGTAAATACTGAAACTATCCTTTAAATTGCATTTGCATATCTGAATATCAAGGGTTCAATTTATCTTCAATTCCATGTCAAGTCACCTTATTTACACTCACCTAAAGGATTATTAGGAACACCATACTAATACTGTGTTTGACCCCCTTTCGCCTTCAGAACTGCCTTAATTCTACGTCGCATTGATTCAACAAGGTGCTGAAAGCATTCTTTAGAAATGTTGAAAATGAACTAACAATGACAATACTTCTAAATAAATTAATCTTAATTAATGTAAATTTCAACACTTACTGGTACATTATCAATATCAAAAGTTGTATCTGTTAATATTATTTAATGGGCTCAAGCTAACATGAACAGTTTTTTTTATTTTGTATTAACTAACATTAACAAAGATTAATAAATTCTGTAGCAAATGCATTGCTTGTTAATGGTAGATATGGCATAAACTAATATTAACTGATGGGACCTTATTGTAAAGTGTTACCCGAATTCTAATTAAATGACTACTTAGAGAAAATTTTTGGGCATCATTGGAGCTGAGCAAGCTGCTCACTCTGAACATGTCTTTTGCCCAAAAATGCTGTTTCGGTTGGCAGCTCACTACGTTTGAGATGCAGCGATACACAAAAATTCTCAGAGCATTTCCATAATGTATAGAATCAATACTGCAGAGCTGAACAATCAATGTTGTGTAGAGTTAATGAATGCGGACTATATAGCTGTTTCCACTGTTTTGTGTATGTGTGAAGGCATCAGATCATGCTGTGGGAGAAGAGAACCCAGCTGATGCGAGAGACTCGTTCTGCTATAGATTCAGACATCGGACAGGGAGACATACGAACCATGAGAGCAGAGATTCACCGTATGGAGGTGTGTGTATAACTTAGAAAGATTAAAAAAAATTCAGTAGCCACGTTTTCAAAACTCTTCATACAGTCTGCATTACCAACATGAATCTTGGTCAATGCAATTTACATTAAAAAAATAAAAAGTTTAAACAACAACAATAAAATCCTGAAGCAATAATAATAATTAGAAAACAACAACAACAAGGAAAAAAGAAAGAAAAAAACACATAAAAAAACATGTCTAGGATAATGCCGTGTGTGCAGTATTGGAGTCGCAGCTGTGCAGGAGGCCTTTCTATGTGGAGTTTGTATATTCTCTCCGTGTTGACGTAAGTTTGCCCGTAGATGTGAGTGTGAATATAAATGTGTGTGAGTGTGTCATCCCTGTGATGGATGTCAAGGGTGTTTTCCAGCATACGACTGAGATGCTGGGAAAGGCTCCAGCCTCCGCACGACCCTACAGGACAAGTAGTTTGGAAAATGGATGGAATGGATGGAATGGATGGATGTACAGTACTGTGAGGGTTCTAGTCCTCCCTCTCTCTGCCACTCTTCTTTCCCCACTAGTGTGTCTTCCTTGATCCAGGTTTTCAAACAAAATCATTATGAAGCCATCCCGATTTACCAAAAAAAATTAGATATATATTAGAGACTAAAAATAGGACACCTGGGCTGAAATTGCAATTAGTTGTGTTTGTAATAATTATTATTGAATTTTATTGTTATTGTTGGTTATCAACATTCTTCAAAATATTCCACACTTTTATGTTCCACACACAGAAAGAAAGTCACACCGGTTTTGAACGACATGGGGATGAGTAAATGATGATAGAATTTTTTTTTTTCTATTCTTTAAGAAAAAAACAAAAAAACATGGGAGCATCAGAGTTAGAAAAATGTTGAGTTCTCTTCTAAAACCTTAGAGGAGACAAATGTGAGAGGGTAGAGTATTTTTTTCAGGAGGAAACTCTGAGAAGAGGAGACTTCAGCAAACTTTTTTTTTGCTAAATTTATGCTAATTTCCGTCAAGGACAAACTTTTGTGGTGTTAAAGAGATCTCATTTCTGATCTTTCTTTTCTCTGTGTTGGATCATGCATACACATTCTTTCATTGGTGTAAGCATGTCGGCCAAAGCATGAATTGAACAGAATGCTTAAAAACGCTTTTCATTTCATAGCCACTAAAAATGCCACTATATCTTGCATGATGTTAATCTTCTCCTGTGCAGAAAGCCAATAAAATGGTTCCATGTCATCAGGTTTCCCCATCACAAAAAAAACAAACAAAAAAAAACATTGTACAGGACAGCATCCATTCCTTGTTTTGCACGGAGCTCTCAGAAGCATCCGTGCAAGGATAAAATACTCAAGAACAGCTTTTCCCACAGGCCTCCAAGCTATAATCAAAAGATCTGGCTGAAGATTCTCCCCATCATTGTGCAAGATGCTGCCAGAAGTGACTAATTCTGCTCTCTTTAGCTGTTAACTCAGCAGACTTACAGATTTTTTTTGTGCATTATTTTATTGTAGACATTAAGGAGGGTTAGCTGAGTGAAACTGTTCTGAAGACAAATCCCAGCAAACAGGGGACGTTCTCCAGAAGCTCCCTATAATGTTCTGGCAAGGTTGTCTTAAAGTTATGAACAAACATTCTTCCAGTAACATTTGTTCAAAGTTATCTGGTCTTTAATAATGACCTCAAAACGTTAGCACATAATACATCATTCATGGAATGAAAATATTTTTTTCTAAAACATTTTAATTGGATGTTCATCTAACATTTTTTAAATGTTAGCCTACTACTTTTTTTTTTTTAATGTTCAGAGAACATTTAAAAAAAAACACTCCATAATGTTTGCAAAATTGACCAAAAAAATAAATAAAAAATCTTCTGTCATAATTTACTCACCCTCAAGTTTTTCCAAACCTATGCGAGTTTGCTGAATTTTTGTCCTAATTTGTAAGTCGCTTTGGATAAAGGCGTCTGCTAAATGACTAAATGTAAAAATGACTAAATGTTTCTTTCTTCTGTTGAACACGAAAGAAGATATTTTGAAGAGTGTCGGTCGGTAACCACACTTCCACAGTAGTTTTTTTTTTTTCTTTTTTTTCATGCTATGGAAGTCAATGGTGCCCACAACGGTTTAGTTACAAACATTCTTCAAAATACATTTGTTAATGTTCAGCGAAGAAAGAAATTCATCAGGGTTGGAACATCTTGAGGGTGAGTCAATTATGACAGAATTTTAATTTTTAGGTGAACTTTAACGTTCGCATTTAACATGAAAAAAAAAACTTTTTAAAACGTGTTTTAAAACTTTCCAGAGAACATTCAGAAATAATGTTTTCATAATTTAATGAGAACGTTAGGCAAACGTTCTACAGCCTATGGCATAGCCTATTTTTGTTAGCTGGGACAGATCTTTCTCTTCTCAACACAATTTTGTCAGTACTGGGGTTTCCACCGCAAGGCATCACGGGCGTTAAAATAAGTAAAGAGAGCTCCATGCAAAGCTTAGAAGCGTCTGCTGAAAAGAAAATCAGGAAAAGAGTATGTGGATTTTGATGTGCACAAGCGTTTTTAATGCCTCTGGTTTAGACCCGCTCTCTTCTCTATGCGCAGCCGCTGATTCCTCTCACTACTGACCGCACTATAGTCCGCATTGTTTGCAGTCGCCTTCCATCAAGAGTGGGCGGTTATTATCAGGTAAGGATATCAAGAAATTTGCGAAATTATATTTTTCTCACTTAGCTCTATTTCAGACATGTTGAAACAATGACAGCATTTTGTAATCGACAAACATGCACATTATGTGCATTTGGGTCTCACCTAAATCCTGATGACTTTTTGGCGATTTATTTCATACAGAAAAATCCTGCATGACAAAAATGCAATGGTATCTTTTGATTTTACATGGATGAGATGGCAATTGAGCTATATTACCGCCGGTGAAGTCTGTACGAATGTATTCTGCCCACAGTCATCCGTAACCATAGGCTATCTAAAATGATATCGACATGATGGCTGAACAATGGTTTGCGGTAAAAATGTGAATTTATGTAAGAAATGAGCTTTCTATCGATGGATGCGTATCCTGTATGACTGTAAGAACCTACATGCTTTTGTATTCTATAAGATGCGCGTAAGGTGTGTCATCTCGATGCGGGTTTGCTTCTGTTTTACGTTGTGAGATGCAGGTGCTTTCACTGAATGGTAATAAAGAATGATCCGCGAGCGCTTCGACTCCTATTGCGCAGCAAGGCAGCAGTCAATTTTCCCTCGTGCATTTTAGAGAATTAAATTAATACTACTATACCATCGTTCCCCCCTCCTCCCCCTCAATGGGAGTTGGCTATATGCAGGCACTTGCTTTCAGGCGTCTCCAAATAAGTGTTTTCTGTATGATTTTTGCTGATATGACCTAGACTTATCGCATAAATAGATTTAGTCATTCTGCTTGTTTGCGGGTGGAGTTTTAAAATATTTTTTTCTCTGAATCAATCTGCTTTTTTTTTATGTTTGAGAATGATAATTTAAGTATTTTCCTTACAGTAACACTCAATGTGCACAGAAGGCGTGGATTATTGCAGTCAAATGACTATACAAAAATATAGGCTACTGCTGTAGTTTGATGAGGTAATTTGACTGCTATTAATTATAAATGCGAGTTATCTTTAGTAATGTACTTACCTATTCTCAAAATAAACTTTATGTTGTACATTTCCAGGAAAATGATCAGGAAATAGCATGGTAAATGATTTATAAGATGCATTAATGTGGCATAGAGCAGTGATGTGGAAAGACATGAGGAAAGGGTATTAAATATGTAGGCTATGTTTAGACATGGATTGATTCATTGATTCGTTGCGTTCAGACCAAGTAAAGTTGTTACACTGTTGGCTTTTTAGATTGATTCATTGCGTAGAGGGTACACCGAGTCAAGTTGTAACATTTTTTTTGCTTTTTGCTGGAATGCATAATGGTGTCCTGCTATGCTGTCTATATAAGTCCATATAATAATAATAATAATAATAATAAAATAAAATGAGCTAAATTAGATATTAAACCAACATGTACACAATATACAGTGTACAAATATATTTGCAGGAAAGTGCTATGCTCTTGAAATTTTCCAAATATAGGGAGAGCATGCTAATGTGAATAGGTTAGATTTTTTTTTGTGAGAGGTGAAATATAGTGTTACTGTTATAACTGTTCTCAGTTTGAAAAAATTATTTTTTTAAAACAAAAACTGTTTGTAGAGTTTTAATGAGATCTAAGTCTAGACTTACTAATCTACATTAGTGCAGATTACCTTATTAAGCCGCATGTTTTCCATGTTTTCTTACTCATATCTGAATAGCTCTCTGATAAACTGGGTATAATAAATCAAAGACAAATGTCTCCTTATAACACTTTCGTATAACTCCTTATGTTTTGTCAAAATAAATTATTATTTATTTTTTTTTACATTGAAAATATGAAAAGTCTGGACTGGGCTTATTAGGTAGGCTACATGTAAACACTACAATTATGGCATTTTAGCATCTATTACAAACATATTTTTAATGTTAAACTTAAAAAAAATTACAATTAGTTAAAATGTAAATCTTACCTACTGGCAACTATTATTTTACTGTTTTACTGGCCACCTTTCAGCTTTTAGCATTTGAAAAGGGACACATTGATTGTTAAAAGCACTGTGATTAATATAATATAAAATTAGAGAAATCTATCTATCTATCTATCTATCTATCTATCTATCTATCTATCTATCTATCTATCTATCTATCTATCTATCTATCTATCTATCTATCTAATAAATTAGTGAATTATTTCGGTACACATTTGAGTTACAGCCCAAAACGCATTCGCCTTTGTTGTAGTGCCCTCTATTGGTCGTGTGGAATGAGTCTTTGCACCTGAGTATCCAGTAGCACCATCATCCCACCAAGTTTCAAGTCTCTAGCTCTTCTTAAAATTGTCAATGAGGCTCCGCACCTCTGCACATTTCGTAATTCTCCCACATCTAGCACATCTGATTCAACTCATCTGCAGAGACTTCAAGACCTGAGCTGCATTCCGATTCACAGGGTCCCTGCGCAGTGTTCACTGCTCCCTACTCACTGCGCAGGCGATATCTGCTGTGATTCTCTTCACTTGACAAAATGTGTTCATTCAAAAACCCTGCAATGTCATCACACAGATGAAATTTGAGTCTGCATACAGTATTAGAGGAGTTTGAGTTAGGATTAAATAAATATAAAGTAAATATAATTCTTCTGTAAATACATTTTTTTTAAAAATGTAAAAATCGGTTTGTAAAGAACAATTTCAATGTTTTAATTAGCTGTGTGTGTTTTGCATTGGTAATTAGATGTTGGTGTGTTTGGTTTTATGTACTTCTTTGTAATTTTTTGTTTTGTTTTTTTGTTGAAAAGATACAGTATCTCAACAGGACCTTCCTGGTTAAATAAATAAATGCAAATAAATTACCATGTGTACACACAACACACACCACACACGCACGCGCACACACACGCACACGCGCACACACACGCGCACACACACACACGCGCACACACACACACACACACACACACACACACACACATCCATGTGCCTTATTTAAATATTTATTATAAATTTAATGAGTAGCCTATAATGTGTCATATTGTCACAGTTGTGTTCTGTTTAGTTTGTTTTCATTGGACTTGTCATCACGTCACCTGTCGTCTTCAGTCATTATCAGTTCATCTGTATCACCTGGATTAGTTCATCATCATCATCATCTACATCACCTGTGTTCAGTTAATCAGTGTTCATCTGTTTTAGTATTTAAGTTCCTTCAGTTCAGTCAGTCTTGGTCTGTTACCTGTTGTACTTAGTGTCTGTGAGTATCCTGTCTGTTTGTAGCAGATGGAATTTATATTAAGTAAAAGTTTGTATTGGAGCCTTTTGCCTCTTGCTGCCTTCAGCTTACACCACACTGTGACACATATTTGAGAGCCCTAAACTGAGTTAGTGTATCTCGCGATGTTACTATGAAAATAAATGTGACAGGCATGGTGAATGACGCATTTACTGTATGCAATTTTCCACAAAAAAATAAATCCCAACAGCTCTAAATTATAAATCATTATTATAGGTTTATTAAGGTGTGCTTGGGTAAAATGAAGACAAGATGGATTTTTGCACTCATTTAAGTTGCAAACAATCCCAATTAAAATGCTGAGTTGCCAATTTATTTTTCCCAGTACTTTTTGATTATTTCATTGTCTTCATCACTGTTATTCATTTTTGTGTCACAGTTTCCAGTGATTTCACAATGACAGATGCTGTGATGGGCACAAAGGGTGTCCACGTGAAGTCTGGGCCTCTTGGCGCTGAGCTGACTGATGAAGAGAAGGAGATCATCAACAGCGTAATTGTCCGGGCAGAAAAGATGGAGGCAATGGAGCAAGAGAGGATTGGGTAAGAAAGAGTTCATTGATGAACAGCAAAACATTGTTGTCACTGCCACCTTGTGAATTATACATTAAGGTTCAACAAGGCCTTCGGTTGAATACTTTCAATGTGAACAGTTTAGTTTTTATCATGTGTGGACAGCCTGAGGAAAATCTAAAGTGTGATAGATTTAATATATGATGTGAGAAGCATGTATATTGCTTTAAATAAATGTTTGATTATTGTACATATTCAAAATGATAGATACAGCAAAACATGCAGCCTATTTTTATATGTTATATTTATATGCTGACCAATACATATGTATGCAGTTGACATGTGAATACTGTTATTTATGATAGACGTCTGGTGAATCGTCTGGACACCATGAAAAAAGCAGTTTGTGGGGATGGAGTGTCACGCTGTCTTTTATGTGGCGAGCAGCTGGGTGCAGGAGGTGATAGATCAGTGGTCTGTGAGGACTGTAAAAAGGTGAGAAACTAATCAAAATAATCATTATTTAAATTAAACCTCATATTTAAATCATTTGAATTCTAATGGGATTGTATATATACTGTTTTTATACATGCAAAATCCTAAATAACTAACAGCAAGTAGAGCAACACATTTTTGTTAAAGTCACCATTAATTCAAATTTGACATTTAAAAAAAAATAGAATATTGCAGTATTTATTTTAAATTATCCATCCCTCTACTAACGCAAGGGCGGGACAACCTGTCACTCACATGAGATCGACCAATAGCAAACCACAACCATCCAACTATCCAGTCAATTCCCATTTTTGATGAACAAAATCAAGTCCCGCCGTTCATTCTTTCTTATTCGAGAAGCCGTTTCACTCGGACTTTGTCACAATAGGGAAGAATTAGTCTTTCGAAATTTCTTTTTCATGGCAACTTTAATGCAATACAGGAGGATTCTAAAACATTAAATAACATTTTGAATAGTTAGAACTACAGAAGTTTTATTCTTCTAGTTCTATTCTGTTTGTTCTACAGTTGTTAACTGTTTTAATGAAATGCATGTTACTTCTAGTCTGTTTTTCTAAAACTATGTCTTGTTATTCCCATCAGAACATGTGCACCAAGTGTGGAGTGCAGACTAACACTCGGCCACGGTCTGTATGGCTCTGCAAGATCTGCGGTGAACAAAGAGAGGTGAGGGAAATAACAATATCGTAAGGAAGTAATCTAAAGTACAACTGTCTGTAAATGTTGTTTGAATATTTTTCCATTAAAGGTATGGAAACGATCTGGAGCCTGGTTCTTCAAAGGTCTCCCTAAGCAGTTCTTACCCTCACCTATGCCCGTTTCCAGACCTAAAGATCCCAGTCCTCGGCAGACCCCTGCAACACCTCCAGTTACTAAGAAATCTCAAGCACCGGTCACAGGTGAGGTGGACAAGCTGAGATTTCTGTATCAACCAAATCCATCTTTGCAGTGGCCTTTAGATTTATCTACACAGTCTTTTAATGCAGCTGAGAGGTGATATGAATAAATGTACACGGCTGTTACAATTGCATAACTAATGTTATAAGGTTAATATTTTAATTTCAATATTTTGGATATAGAAATACAAAATTATGTGAATTTTTTTTATTTAAAAATGAAAAATGAAAAAATTATTTTAAATATGAAACTAAAATCACCAGGCAGCAAGTCATGGTCTCAATGAATGAGCATTGATTCATCGATTCATTAAAACAACTGATTCATTCAGGAGTGAAGCAAGTGACTGTGTTTATGAGTGGGTCACTTAATCATTGACTCAATTTGTTCAAAAATTCTGATTCATTCAGTAATGAAACACAGCTGTTGCTCGGAGATGCGCAACAGAGACTTTGTTTAGAACTACACTGTATGGACAAAAGTATTGGGACACCTGACCATTACACCAAAACATTTTGGGAATACAGACACTCAACATGTTACAAGATACTTTTGAGATGTCTATGATACAGCAGGCCAATAAGATTTTATTGGACCCTTCACATGTGTTGTATCCAGAGTATGTGTTGATGAACTCTAGTAGGAGATACAGGGTCCCGATATGCAAGCATAATCACTACAAACATTCGTTTGTTCCATTGTCGACAAAATCGATCAATAAACAACTCCAGTGATACAACTGCATGTATTGTTGGTGGATTAGAGGTAATATAAAGATAGGAGTTGCATGCTTTTTTTTTTATTTTTTTTTATTTTTTAGGGAAGAGTGTTTTATGTGGAATGGATATTAATGTTTGAATGATGTATGTTTTTGGTGGGTTGATGTTGCAGCAGTTCTCTCTTCCAAGACAAATTTCTCCTACGGGAGACAATAAACAGTACCTTGACCTTGAAAAGGGACAGTAATGACATTGCATTCTAAATACATAGACAATATGGAGTTGTCTATAGCTTCCACTCTTCTTGGAAGGCTTTCCACAAGATTTGGGAGCGTTTCTGTGGGAATTTTTGCCCATTCATCCAGTAGAGCATTTGTGAGGTCAGGAACTGATGTTGGATGAGAAAGCCTGGCAATCTCCATTCCAGTCCCTTCCAGGGCTCTGTGCGGCCCAGCCAATTTCTTCCACACCTAACTCATCCATGTCTTTATGGACCTTGCCTTGTGCACTGGGGCACAGTCATCAGTCATGTTGGAATAGAAAAATGCCTTTCCCAAACTGTTCCAACAAATTTGGAGGCATAGTGTTGTCCAAATGTCTTGGTTACAATGCTTTCCTTTCACTGGAAGTAAGGGACCTAGCCCAACCCCTGAAAAACAGTGCTGCACCCTTATCCCTCCACCACCAAACATTACAGTTGGTACAATGCAGTCAAGTCGGTAACCTCCAAACCCAGACTCGCCCATCACACTGCAAAAAATGTTTCCACTGCTTCAGAGTCCAGTGGCGGCATCCTTTACACCACTCCATCCAAGCTTGGCATTGTAATTGGGGACATGAGGCTTGCATGCAGCTGCTTGGCCATGGAAACCCATTCCATAAAGCTCCCGCCGCACAGTTTTTGTGCTTATAATAATGCCAGTGGCTCAGATATGGAATCAGCAGAGAGTTGGCAACTTTTACACACCATGTGCTGCAGCACTCGTTGACCCTGCTCGCTAACTTTTGGTTAGTGGTGTGACGTTCGGCACAGAGTAGCTTGTGTCAAAAAAAAAAGAAACATCTCACATTGAAGCAGTGTATCGGAGCTTGATTCGTTTTGCCGTAACCACGTGATCTGTGACGTCCGAAGCTTCGTTTCCACACACAGTCATGTGACTGCTTCGTATTCAGATTCAAAAATAGCGCGAACCCCTTGAGCAGGTTTCGAGTGTCATGCTCTTCGGTTGTAGTAAATAAACAAAGAAATAGACTTAGCCCTCACACAGTTGAACAAGTCCTGTTGCTTAATAAAAATCTCCCACAAAATATAATATCAGCTCCCAAGTTTACAAGCACTTCACCATTCCAAATGAATTTTATTTTATTTTGATTTATATATGCCTACATGAGCCTTGCCTATTAACTCATACGATTAGGACTGAAGCTAAAGTTTGTGAATAAGGCTGCATTTGTTGATCAAGGCAGATTCATAAGAATTGTTTCTGTACAAGTTCATTTGTCCGATTTATTAATTTTTTTTCTTCAGAAATTCATTCATAGAGTTGTTTCATAGATTGTGTAAGAACTACATTTTACACTGCACATGAATTACTACATCTTACTACATCTACCTGACACAGAATTATGAGGATTAATTTTATTGCTTAGTGGTTGGATGGGTCTTCTGGGACAGAAAGGCAGCTTTTCCACCTTTTGACCACAAGATGTCGTTAGTGTGGAACGTGTTGAAAAGCTTTGAGTAATGAACCAAGTCGAGGGAGAAAGCCCTGGTGCTTCACAAAGCTTCATTTCACCATCACTACTTTTGGTCTTTCACTTCTTGGCTGAGTTGCTGCTGTTCCTAAATGCCTCCACTTTCCAAAAAAACACTTACAGTTGACCGATGAATGTCTAGCAGGGATGAAATTTCATTAACGGACTTTTTGCTAAGGTGGCATCCTATTACAGTACCACACTTGAATCCACTGAGCTCTTCAGAACAAACCTTTTTTTCACTAATGTTTATAAATGCAGACTGCATGGCCAGGTGCTTGATTTTATACACCTGTGGCAATGGGTCTGATTGAAACACCTGAATTCAAGAATTAGAAGGTGTGTCCCAATACTTTTGTCCGTATAGTGTATTTTCATTTGGCGAAATAAAGCAAAAAAGATTGAAATGTCAATTTTTTTTTTAAATCACTTCACTTGTGTTTGTTGTATAAATGTTTTTGTATAAAACAATTGTTCTGATATTTGGAAAAATAGCAGTCTTGCTCATGTGATGTTGCTTAACTATATATATTTATTTGGGGCATTTTTGCCCCAATATCTCAAATTTCAGTTGCATTTTTGCACCAAGTCCTTGTTAATTTCCGATCCCGTTTCTGGTAATCCAAATGTAATATTTTCAGTTAATTTACCAACAACAGCAGCTCATGTTAACCTGTTTCACAAACATAATTACAAAAAAACAATCTCTGAACTTTTTCCACGCTTGCTCTGTTGACTGAAGTCATGAAAACCAGCCAATTGAATTGTACTCATATTCATGAGGTTCAATCAGGTCACTTGCATGGGTGCACCTAAATGTTTTTTTCACAGTCGCACACAGTAATTTTCAGTCTCAAATGCGACTGAAATGGTCGCAATGAGAGCCCGAAATGTGACTTGACTTTGAAATGTTACTGTGTACTGCTACATCAGTGCTTCTCAAATGTATACTGCTGAATGTGTATGTTTGTTGTATATGCTCCAGAACCAACAACGGATCCACCAATCACCCAAAAACCACCCGTGGCTCCAAAACCTGCTTATCTTAAAAGTCAGAGTTACTCCGAAGCAGATGGAGAGTCTGCAAGCCCCCAGAATACTCCAGTGATGATGAAAAAGACTGTGAATGTCCATGCTGCCAGACCAAACTCATCCAGCACATTCCAGCCAGGTAAGAACAAACATTGACTTTAACCCCCTTAGCTGTTCTAAATTCATTGCAAATTATGGCTTCACTGTGCTTACCTGGCACGGTTTCATAAAATAAATACACACACAAAAATGTAATGCTATTGAT
The DNA here is from genome assembly GCA_900092035.1 of Leuciscus waleckii. Taxonomy (NCBI): domain Eukaryota; kingdom Metazoa; phylum Chordata; class Actinopteri; order Cypriniformes; family Leuciscidae; genus Leuciscus; species Leuciscus waleckii. The sequence goes on from FLSR01001108.1 coordinate 50,957, forward strand.
AAAAATATAATTCTTCCGCCAAGCAATATAGTTCTTCTGATGCGGAATGGTTGCCAAGCAACACACAGATGCAGTGGCACAGTAATACTGGTGTAATGCAGTCGGTCACAGGTGTATGTTTGTAGAGAAACTTACAACGCCTTCAAATGCGGCTCAAACAATCATAATCAAGGACATACTTAAGTGTGTTAAGAAACAGTCATGAAAGTGTTCTCTCTTTAAGTTAATTAAATGGCCTTTTTTCATTACAAAAAAATATACTTTTGGGATTTGAAGTACAATACAATGCACATTCAATACATATCAACACAAGTCTTTTTCACAAGGGTAGCAACATGTTAAACAACAAATAGTCTTTAAACGACTACTCAAGGAGTATTTATTAATAGGCTTGAAAGAATCTAAAGAGAATTTGTATCCTTACCAGTTGCTCAGGAGGCAGAGAGAGGAGCCTACCAAACCATTAGCAATGCATCTAATGTTCAGGAAAGAGCTCATCCTGCAGAGAGGGAGGAGCAAAAGTCTGCTGTCATCCCTCGACCCGGCCAGCATCAGGCGGCTCCCTCAGTGGACGACGAGGAAGAGGCCAACAGCTATGACTCAGAGAAGCAGTAAGCAGATTTTCACAGACTTCTTGTTCTTCCTGGTCTCTGTCTGGAAGAAACATATTTTAAAATGATGATACATCCAATCATTTTGAGACTGTTGCTGTCCATTTTCTCATTTTTGGTGGAAAGAGGCCTTTGTGGGATTTTGTTATAGGAAGTTAATACTAATCACCTGTTGGATTTATTATATCCTCACATTAATCACTAAGTGTGTGTGTAGCACCAAAAATGATTAAGCAGAGTTTATAACTAATGCAGAATGTGTCGATCTATGTCTAACTTTAATTTTAAGTTGTGTCGTTGGTATAAAATTCTGTGGAAGTCAATTGAGAATGTTGCTGCACTTTTTTATGTGCTTGGAATAATTTTTTACCAAGACTTCTGTTGGATCTGTTGGATTTTCCAAAACAGCTTGTCTATACACCATTAGATGTCGCTGTTGCATTAAAATTTAAATATTATGTGCGTGTGTGTGTGTTCATGTTTTTCTATCCCGGTGGGGACTTCAACCTGATTACACTCACACTCACAGGGACTCGTGTCACCATGTCTCCATAACCTGAATACACACAGACTCAGGGACTCGTGTCACCATGTCTCCATAAGGAAACAAGCTTATAAATCATTCAGAATGATTTTTTTGAAAATGTAAAAGTGCAGAAAGTTTTGAGTGATGGGTAGGTTTAGGGGTAGGGTTAGTGTAAGGAGATAGAATATACAGTTTGTACAGTATAAAAACCATTACGTCTATGGAGGGTCCCCACAAAGATAGGAAACCAGACGTGTGTGTGTATAGGTTTGGCTATACTTGAGAGGGCCAAATGTCCTCATGTAAAATATTATGACAACCGACTAGTGAGGACATGTTACTGATCCTCACTAGTTAAAAATGCTCATAAATCAGCCAAAACATGTTTTATTTAAATCTAGTGTTGTGCACGTTTCTGTGATTGGTATAGGTTTAGGGGTTGGGCTTGGAGATTAACCTGATATAAAATCAGTGGGGGTCTATGCAATGTCTTTCAATATGGTAAAACAAACTCATGCGTGTGTGTGTGCGCGCGCATTTCAATCAAATGAAATTCAACAGGAAAAAGGCAACACAATTATTTATGGCATACACTTAAATGTTGACCTGTGAGATTTTCCTCATGTATTCAAATCTAATGAAATGCTTATGTCTAATGCAATATATTTTGTTTGTTTCAGCAACTCTGGGAGCTCTGGAGTTCACTTTACTATATGACCAAGGGAACAGCAGCCTCCATTGCAACATTATTAAAGCAAAGGTATCTTCAGTATTTTCATATATTAATATTAAGTCAAATTATTGCACACAAACAAAAAGAACTATAAAATTCATGTGGGTTTATTATGTTGTAATATTATTGTGATTATGTTATCATCATGCAGCAGTAATTCCGGACCTTGAATGTGATTGCCTGAGCAGTATTGTGCTGATATATATTCTTGTACTGGCCTGGAAATCCAGACCTAAATCTAAAAGATTAATGGTATGGCGTCGACTAATGAAAATCTGCTAGCTCGAAGGGCAGCACCAGGCATGCATTTGAAAATCTCACTTCACGCAATTGGATGACACTACGACCAATCACAACAAGTTATCGCTTACAGCGGAGCTAACTGGTAGATTGGACTCTTACCGTATCCGGTCGGCAAAAAAGCAAAAACGCCCTTCTTTCAAAGGAACGTTTCGAGCGCCGTCTTCTGTTCCTCTTTTAGAGAAAAAGTCTAAATCTTTAATTGTAGCGGCCAAAGCCGTTTCAAACAAATGGTGTTCATCCATAGCCATCTTGCAATGTTTACTAATTACTTCGACGTCGCAGCACTGTCGTCATCTCGCCTCTGGCCCGCCTATATTAGATAACCCGATGTGATTGGTGCAGCTCAGATAGAGGGGCATATTTAATGAGCATCATTATTCGACACCAGAGTAACTCGCTGAGCAAATTCAACTTGTGCTCTCGCGAGAACTCTGGATTACCAGGGTTGTCTTGTACTGGGGCTTTTCACTGTTTGCTCTTTGTATTTACGAGTCTAAACTTCATAGACCAAAATGACAATCTTGATCAGAATTTGAAATGTTATATCAGTAATATTGCACAGTGCTTTATTATTATTAATTTTTTTTGTAGGGTTTAAAGCCAATGGATTCAAATGGACTGGCAGATCCATATATTAAGCTTCATCTACTGCCAGGTGCAAGTAAGGTGAGATGGTGGGCTTTTTAATGTGCTGCTTGTTGCCCTTTACCTTTGCAATTGGTATTCTCAAATATTAATAATTTTGAACCATGTCTGTATTGTTTATTAAAGTAATAGAAGAGTACTTATATTACTAAAGTTACAGAATTTGTCTGGTGTTCATTATTCAAATTATATTTAAAACATTCTAATACTATAGAGGCCAGTCTCACCAAGCAGGTTTAAGAAGCTACCTGGTTAAGTTTGATTGTAGTTGGACCAGTCGTTTTTTGGTAATTTTTTATTATTATTGCTGTTCTATTATTGTGTTCATTTTCAAGTTAAATGTTGAGAACAACATGCTAGTCTACAAACCTATAATGCATTAACCATGAGCAATTATATTTGAACAATAATATTAAACTTAATATTTAGATGAATATAAATATAAATAATAATACAAATAAGGGTAACGCATTATTCCAAGTCCACTTTCGACATTCTATTAACAAAGTATCTTTGCAACCACATGTCAACTACCAGTCATTAGAGTATTAGTAGACTGTCTACGTAATATATCTGCTAAAGATTTATTTTGATGCGCAACAGACATTCTACTGACTATAAGTAACTATAAAAGTACTAAACATGTTAACTTCTACTAACCCTAATCTAACAGTCTACTAATACTCTAATGAGAGTTATTTGACATGTAGTTGCAAAGTTCCTATATTTTGTATAATTGTCACAAACTCAGTCACCAGACCAGTCACTTCACACTACATTTCCCATAACCCCTTCTGGCTCACACCTGCACACACTTCACATCATCCACATCTGCCATCATTCACCCTCATCGCTCACTCCATATAAGCCTGCTTCACACACTCATCAGCATCTGGTCTTGTGGTTCAACACTGAACTTCTATCTGAATACCTAGCTGTGCATCAAACTGTCCCATCATTTGTCTTCTGTGTGTCATTGTCTGCCAGTCTTCAGTCCTCCAGCCAATTCTCTTTACTCCCTGCAAAAGATAAGACTTATCATTTATATACCAGTATCACCATCATTATCTGAAATCCAGAGCTGCTGTACGGCCAAGGCGGATGTACGGTACAGCAGCTTATCATTTATATACCAGTATCACCATCATTATCTGAAATCCAGAGACTCACCTGCTAAATTCCTTTGTGTCATTCAATAAACTCTGTTCATATTTTGCCTGTGTTTGCAATCTTCTGTTCTGTGACAATAATGTCATAAGTGGACTATTGAAATAAAGTGTAACCTAAATAGGCTTTATAGCTGTTATTGTCTATAAAAATTATTGGCAGTGTTATAAATTTAGTTTAGCAAAGTTTGCGGCTTCAGTTGTTGTGGTGTTGATTCACATTGTTTCTAGATTATTGTGCAGAGTGATGAGATTCATTTGAAATAATTGCAAAAAGCTTCATTGGCCAACACAACCCAAATTTCACTTTTGGGGTTTTTTGGCCCTGACACAAAATGACCAGCTAACCTAATTTTACTAATCATATCATCTGCATATGAATTTTAAGAGCAGACTGATTGCTATAAAAGGAAAGAATGAAGTGCTTTCAGTTATGTTCTTCTGTTAGCAATGGTTACCTCCTAAAGCCCTCATTATGCTTCTGCGTCAACTCCACGGCGTAGCTACGCCGTCACTCCAACGGCGTCGTGACCGTTTTATGGTTCTGCGTCGGGTTGCGTTGCATCGCGGTGCATTTCACCGCCAGAACGCTAGGGGGGTGGTGTGGTTCGCGAATCTCTTTCCTAGTTTGTTTTGGTTCCATGCGCCGGTTCCGCTTTTTCATTTCCGACAATGGCAAGCGAAAGAGAGAGAGTGTTGTTGCAGCTGAGTAATCTGGCAGTCTTTGTAGTGCGCTTAAGAGGAATTGTACAGGTGGTCATACTTTCGTACTTCCTCGATCAAACGTTCCTCAACTTGATCCATCGTTGAAACAGTGCAGCGGTCCAGATGGTCACTTTAAAAATGGCGGTATAGCTGGAGGGGGAAACCGGAAAAGCTACACTCCGGAAATGATGTATAATCTGACCAATCACAGCCCCTGCGGTCTGCGTCACCGCGACGCGTAGTTACAATTTTTTGGAGGTGCACGTCAAGCTACGGCGGAGGGGTCGCGTCGAGGTTCGCGTCGACGCAGAGGGGTCCGCGGGGGTACGCCGTCGATTCGACGCAGAAGCATAAAACAGGCTTTAAGAAAGATGCTTTGCATCAAAATGGCCTCACATGCAAGGAAATTGCTGCAAAGAATATTGCACCTGTAAAAGAACCATTTACCGGATCATTAAGAAATTCAATGAGAGAATTTCAACTGCAGTGAAGAAGGCTTCAGGATGTCCCAGAGTGTCCAGCAAGGACCAGGACTGTCCCCTCATTAGGATTCAGCTTTGTCACTACCAGTGCAGAGCTTGCTCAGTATTGGCAGCAGATGGTTTCGAGTGCTTCTGCATGCTCAGTGAGGCTAAGACTTTTGGACAATGGCCGGGTTTCAAGAAGGGCAGCAAAGAAGTCACTTTTCTCTAGGAAAAATCAATAATAGACTGAAATCCTGCAGGGAGTACAAGGATTGGACAACAGAAGACTGGTGCAAAGTTCTTTTCTCTGATGAAGCTACCTTCTAACTGTTTGGTACATCTTCAAAATCAATTGTCCAGAGAAGAAAAGGTGAACGCTACTTGTCATGCTAATAGTGAAAACATTGAGACCATCCATGTGTCGAGTTGCTTTTTATCCAAGGGGGTGGGCTCTCCAAATTCTTCCCAAAAACTCTGAAAGGAATAAAGAATTTGATCAAAACGTCCTACAAGTGCAACCTCTCCCATTGATCCAGGAGCAATTTGGTGATGATCCCTGCATTCCAACATGATGGAGCAAGGAAAGTGTGATAATGAAGTGAATTTGAGATCATTACATTGAAATCTTGGATCTGTGGCCAGGCAATTCCCCCAATCATGATCTCATAGAGAACCTGTGGTCAATCCTCAAAAGGCATGTGGACAAGTCCACAAATTGTGATCAACTCTGAGCACTAAGGAAAGAATGGATCGGCATCAGTCAGGATTTTGCCCAGAAGCTGATATCCAGCATGCCAGAGCAAATTGAAGAGGTTATGTAGAAGAAGGGTCAACACTATTGACTCTTTGCAAATATTGAATGTTTTTAACAAAAAATCCATTAAAACTTATAAAATGCTGATTATTGTTTTCAAGTATACCAAATAATAATCTACAAATACTGAAGCTGCAAACATTGTGAAACATTTTTGTCACTGCCAATACTTTTGGCCATGGTGTTGTTTATTGTTTTTTAAGCATTTCAAATGACTGAGCTTATGTTTTCTCTTAAACTCGATGTACTGTATGTTAAACTAATTATAAACTAAATACTCTCACTTTCATCGATACTAGCATAAATCTCTTTATCTTCAGCAGAGAAAGGATTCTTCATGTTTCACATGATTGACTGTTGACTGTTACAGTGGCGTTTTGAGATCACTGATTCCGTTCGGTTTTGTCAACTCATAACCACTAGTTTCATGAGAAAGGCCTCAATTATGCAAGTTATACTTAATACTAGTCAAGCAATGATGGTTAAACCGAGCATCTTTGTTGTCAATGCAGTCAACTAAATTACGTACCAAGACCCTACGCAACACTCGCAACCCAAACTGGAATGAGACGCTGGTGTACCACGGGCTGACAGATGACGATATGCAGCGCAAGACCCTCAGGTTTAAGTCTACTTTAGTTACAGTCACACACAGTGCTCTTGTACAGTTGCCATAGTTCTGCCATGTTGGCCACATTCAAAATAAATTGACAGATTTTCTAATCATGTGGTAAGATTTAGCTCAAATAGTAGAGCATAGCGCTAGCAACCAAGGTCATGGGTTTGATTCCCAGGGAAAGCAAGAACTGATAAAAGGTGAAACTTAAATGCAATGCACATATCTTGGTCATATAGTAAATTAATTTGATAATGTAACACTTTTTTTTTTTTACTCTAAAACATCATATATCATTACTAAATATGTATAGCAGTTATAGATATTTTGAATTCACTTTTATTTATTATTATTAGTTTTTTTGCTTTTTTTTTATATTTCAATCTAGCTTTAATTTATTTTGATTTCAGTTTTCGTTTTAGTAATTTTAGTTCTTCACCAGTTGCCACTGCAACATTACAAATTTGTTGTTTAAGTTTTTCATCTTATATTCATATTTGATTTTATTGCAACTTTATTTAAATGACTAAAAACGATTTTGAATAGTTTTAGTTTTAGTTAACAATAACAACACTGCCAGTTAATTAGATAATCATTGACTAAAAAAGTATTTTGTTCTTGTGTTTTGAAAGTGATGTTTTGTTTTCGTTTTTTTATGTATTGGACATTCAGTAATCATGGATACATGTTTAACTATTTAAGGGATTTTACTTATGTCTATGCAGAATATCTGTCTGTGATGAAGACAAGTTTGGCCACAATGAGTTTATCGGAGAAACCAGAGTTGCACTGAAAAAACTCAAGTTCAATCAGAAGAAAAACTTTAATGTGTGTCTAGAGAGGGTTGTCCAAGTGAGTGCTTCATGCTTCATACTCATACTCGTAAAAGACATGCTTATTATTGACAACCATTGATGAATTAGCTGAATATATATTACTTTTAAATACGTAATTAATGTTTTTTGCCTCTCTTTGCACAGACAAAAAGAACATCAGCTGCAGGTGGTGCACGAGGAATCGCCCTCTATGATGATGAGGTAAATATTTATACTCATATTTATAGAGGTATATTAAATTATTGAAAACCCCTAACAATGTATTTACATTAAGAACCCTCAGGTGCTCTTTGGTCACTTCTGACTGGAACATTTTCTGTTTTGAATTAAAAAAAAATCACAGCTTAATCGAAATGTTACAAAACTTGGTGACTTTTATGACATTAGCAATGTGAACACGCACACAAATTGAGGGCATGATTCGAGCAGGCTAAGTGGTCATAAAAAAAAAAAAGTCACACTTTTGCTCTTCGGTCAAAAATGACCGACCATTGGAAATGAATGGGAAATCGACAAAAACGTACACGGTTACTAACGTAACCTCGGTTCTCTCTAGAAGAGGGAACGAGTACTGCGTAAGATATCTTACGCTAGGGGAAAATCCTTTTTC
>FLSR01001108.1:62131-85700 GCA_900092035.1 Leuciscus waleckii
AACGACATGTTTTATTTTATTTTCTATCAACAGATGGTGCTAATCTGACTTCAAAAATTGGATTTAAAAGGCCTAGTCTCTATATTAATCTGAAATACTGCATTAATTGAAAAAATATGAAAAAAATTAATAAATAGAAGAAATTGGTACTATTGGGAAAAAATTGGTATTATTTTCAATGGCAAGAATTAACCATAAATATTGCATAAATATTAATAAGTAGGCTACCATCAAATACTAAATACAAAAATATTAATAATAATAATAATATTATTGAACAAAAATAAATTGCATTGGTTTTACTGGGGTGGAGGAAGTTTAAATTTGTAGGCGTCCGGTCACTCTGACCGGGACAATAACAAGAGCTACAGCCAAATGAGGAGCACCTGAGGGTTAAGGTCACATTCAGCTTGCAGTTATACTATTATTATACAGGCTACACTTTAGCTTACTTTTAAAAGAGGAACTTATCACACAAATAATATACTTTAAAACAATATACTTGAGTGCAAACTGAATGTAAACACTCAATTGTACGTTAGTTGCAATTAAATCAAAATACATTATAGTTTAAAATTATATTAAATGCAATTCACTGAAATTTAGAGTGCTTTTTTGACCCAATTAAGTAGAACTTCAGTACATCTTTATATGTAATTACATAATTAGTAGTATTATCTTTGAAATGTGGTTAAAGTTACTGCTGATTATACTGACAAGCATGTATGGTAAACTAAAATACACCTTAATGTAATTTCTATTGAAACGTGTATGTCATATATTTGTAATTATTAATTTGTTGTTTAGTATATTTAAAATATATTAACTTTAAATGTAATATCGTGTAGCATTCTAGAGTTAAAATTATAATCAAGTACGTTACATATGCTTTCAAAAAAATTCAAATGAACTTTATTGGAAAACTTTTAATTTGATGTTGGAAAATGTACTCTTAGAAGTGGCCTTGTAATTCATTAATATTATATCATCTGCAAGTAAAGCTTTTTAAAAACATGCTTTTGAAATTTACACTACAAGTACACATTCACTACAATTAAGTACAGTTTTTTTCTCAAGGGTATCATTAAGAGAGGTTTGCAGATTTGACCAGATGACACATAAGCCCAACCCTAGTCTTTTTACACTGATTTTCATTTCCATTATTTTGTGCATCCTGTGTATTTGTATGTCAACTGCAAATACCAGCAGTAGCAGAATGAATTAACATCCATGTGCTATTTGTAGCATGAGGTGTTTCTACAATAACTACATTTGCAATGAACACTCCTGTGCTATCATTATCAACGCTTCTATTTTTGACCTGTGTAGACTGGGAAGGATGGCACTGAGCTGGAAGAGAGAGGAGTATCCTGATTTCCCTTATGTACAACACCCAGCTGAGTCGTCTCATTGTAGGAGTTGTACGCTGTGTTCACTTAGCAGCAATGGATGCAAATGGCTACTCTGATCCCTTTGTCAAAATGTAAGTCTCTCTCTGCTCAGTGTTTATATACATGATACAGTATTTATTATATGCTTAGGAAACACTTATATAAGTTAAGGCATTAAACAACATTAAGATATAGCATTCATATTAAATCTGTTCTAAAAATTAAACCAATAACTTTTGAATTATGTGCATATTTCTATGAATAGATGTCTGAAACCTGATATGGGGAAGAAAGCGAAGAACAAGACGCAGATCAAGAAGAAGACACTCAACCCAGAGTTTAATGAGGTATGTTGTCCACTTGTAATGCATTTATGCACATATTTCTTTATTAATTAATCAAATAGTTGCTTATTTCTAGGTGTCTATATTCTGGATCAGGTTACAGTGATCCAGAGAATTGCAGACACAAATACAAAAGTGTCACCAGGTTATTCAGACAAAAATACTAATTATTTAAAGGGTAAGTTCACCCAAAAATGAAAATTCTGTCAGTAATTCATGTTGTTCCAACCCCGTAAGACTTTTAGTTCCTCTTCGGAACACAAATTAAGATATGTCTGATGAAATCTGAGAGCTGTCTCACTCCTCCATAGGCTTCTATGTTATTGAAACTTGCCTGCCCAGAAAGTTAGTAAAGACAATGTTTAAAATAGTCCAAGTGACTACAGTGCGCAAAGACAAATGTTTATATTTTATTTACCGTCATTTGACATTAACTGACATCAGAGAACTGTGAACATGAAAATTTGTTGTTAAATTATTGAAATATTAACTTAGAATCAGGGATGCTTAAATTAAATATTTTATGTTAAAGAAGTTCTTTAAAATTGGGAATCCCTGACTAGGGAAATGTTATTTGGGCTATTTTAATGCTTTTCTATCTTTATGTGAAGGCTTTGTTTGGAAAATGCTAATTATATGAATGAACTAAATGCAATCTGACAGGAAAAACAAAATGTATACACAGTCAAATTTTAGCACTTTAAAAATATGTGATCAAGTGCGATCAACCGATTGATTAAATATTTTAATCTACTGACAGCACTTAGTAATCATATGTTCATGTTTAACATTGGAACATTGCTCGTTCATTAAATAAAGGCAGGATCAATATTAACTTAATTATTGAAATATTAACAAAATCTCAGGGTGTCACAAACGGTTGTACAAACGTGAGGGAAAGGATCTGTTTGCAGCAGTGTGTCAATGTTTATTAAACAAAACTCAAAATACTCAAAAACAGGAGAAGAACAACTGTAATTTCACAATGACAACTGAGAAAGAACAAAAAAAATCACAAGGCTTAAATACACAGAACAAACCTGATTGGCAAAACTTACTCAGCAAAATGAATGTAAAAACAATGAGTAACCAACTGAAAACACTAGAAACTGAACTAACCAGTGAAAACCCACCCCATCATACAAAGAACACAGATCTCCTGTAACACAGCCATACTTAAATATTTAAATATTTTAAGTAAATATTTTATGTCAGTAATTTATTATTTATTTATTATTTTTCTAATTTGAGCAATTTTAATGCTTTTCTATCTTTAAATGAAAGGCTATGTGTGCAAAATGTTAATTACATATTGTTTTGTTCCCTTTCAAAAGCTACTCTCAATGCTGTGCTGATTTAAGCGCTTTGGGAAAACATCTTGTTTGACCGGTGGTAAACACTTGTGGGAAACATGCCAAGAATTTGGCTTAAATAACCTCTGATGATGACGTCATCGGAATGCGCACGTCAGAGGCTACAAATAGACGTGAGACAGGTGCGCTTTCAGGTTCCTTTGTCTTCAGAACCGCATTGTGTGCCGTGTGCGCTACTACTTAAACTATCCCTTTTGCTAGGAGTTAGTTTGTCAGGCAGGAATAAAGTCTTTCTCACTCTCGTTCTCTTTCTCTGAACGGAAAGAAAAGAGTTGGAAAAAAAGAGAATCATGTTGCAAGAATCCACAAAGAGATGTGTGCCACCCTTCTCACAGACCATATCGGAGGATGATCTTTTGTATTGATTATCTAGGGGAGAAGCACGCTATATCAGAGTGTCAGGACTGCGAGTCATTTCCCATCAAAGTGCACCGCTCCAGACTTGCCTTCTTTAGGGAAGAGCGAGTCTGCGCATCCTTGATGAGAAGATCATGGGGCTCGCGTGTCAATCTGGCTGAAGAGCAGGAGACGGGTCCTCCCCTTTCTCTTGCTCTTTAACCAGATCGTGAGGTCCTTGAGCACGCTTCTAGAGCACACTCCGGCACTTCTTCAGACCGGACTGAGGACGTTTGTTCTCTTGGGGAAATGGATTTTGAGTAGGCTGCCTCTGAGCGCTCCTCTCGTGATGACAGATCATACGATGAGCTACTCTAGCTTGTCACTTGCGCTGTGGACAGTCTTCAGTTAGATTGGCCACAGGAACAAAAGACCCCCAGACGATCGAAGTTAGACAACAGATTTCTGTCGGGTGGCCAAAGGGAGGCACCAGAGAGACGGTCCCTCCCCTTCAAGATCTCCATGATATCAAAGTCATGGAGTAAACCATATTCTTTCTGTGTCTTTGTGCCCCCGACATCGGTTTATTCGACTATCGTTGGTGTGAAGGCACGGGGTTATACGATGATGCCCCAGTTTCTCGGGATATCTCTCCCCTGGCAGCGCATCATCACTTAAAAAGCCAGCACTTCCCTCCAGACCATGCAGAGTTACATCCACGTTGGTGTGGAAAGCTTTCCAGGTGGCAGGTCAGGCAGGTGCTGCCCTTGACACCATGGCAGTGTTCCAGGCGTACCAGGCTGACCTGCTCAAAGAACCGAGCACGAGCGGGAGAAACGTTAGTGAGGACGTGTTCACTGAGCTGCACCTAGCCACAGACCTGTCTCTGCGCATACCAAGCAAATGGCCCGTACCATCGGCCATTCCATGGGTGCTATGGTCCCATGGAAAGACATCTGTGGATCAACCTCACTGGCATCAAGGAGCAGGAATTTTGGATAAGGAGTTGCCTATTTGGCTACACCATTGTCAGTAGATTCCGGGAGGCAAAAAAAAAGCAGGCGGTTCTCAAAAGAGTCATATTTTTAAAAGACCGGCTAAGAGACACTGGACTTCCAGCGGATGTAATAGAGACAATTTTGAGTGCCAGGGCTCCCTCCACTAGAATAATGTATGTATTCTCTCATGCAGACCCCTCATGCAGACCCAGTCCACTGCCAGATTGTTTCAGTGCTAGAGTAGCCGTAACCATTGGGTTAGGGATGCCATCATCCTAGCCTATGAGGCGCATGGTCAAGCTTTGCCTCGTTGTTACAGCTCATTCTATCTGGGGTGATGCTTCCTCCAGGGCTTTAGCAAGAGGCTTGAGAGACTTGCAGCAAGTATGTAATACGCCAGGCTGGTCCTCTCCGCACACATTTATTAGATTCTATAGTTTGGATGTTCATGTTACTCCGGGCTCACATGTCCTTGAGTCAACATCCCAAACTCATGTCTGAGGCCTTTTTCTTGTTTGTGTGCACACACTACACCACCTTGAGGGGTCCAGACACTTCCAGTGTGATGGTATTAGTATTCTAGTTCCCATAACGCTTAAATCAGTGCAGCATTTAGAGTAGCTTTTGAAAGGGAATGTCTCGAGTTACTTGACCTTAAACCTGCTCCCTGAAAAAGTGGAAACGAGATGCACTGCCGCACTGAGGGTGTGTTCAGGACGTTCTTCAGACAAAGTGACCTGAAAGCGCACCTATTTCACATCTATTTATAGCTTCTGATGTGTGCATTCTGATATACGTCATCATCAAAGGTTATTTAAGGAAAATTCTAGGTGTGTTTGTCACACGTGTTCACAACCGGTCAAACAAAGATATTTTCCCATAGCACTTAAATCAGCGCAGCATCTCGTTCCCGCTTGTCAGGGAACAGGGTTACAGTCAAGTAACCTTAGATGTTCCCTTCTAAAAGCTATTACATATTATTGAAATTCTTCCCATGCAACATTGCTATATATAGACACATTTCTGCACTTCATAACAAAATCTGTGATTAATTGTGATTCACTTTGAAAAATCGTGTAAATAATTGATTAAATATTTTAATCTACTGACTGAACTAGTAATTATAAATGTTCAAGTTAAACATGGTGATCCTATTAAAGGGAGGATTAATATTAACTTAATTATTGAAATATTAACTTAAAATCAGGGGTACTTAAAGTTAATATTTTATGCCAAAGAGGATCAAATCAACTCTGACAAAACATTTTTGGGAATCCCTGACTTAGGATTTTTTTCCCCTTGATTTTATTTTAAACTTGGGGTATTTTAATGCTAGTCTATAATTATGTGCAAAATGTTAATTACATATTAACATGTAAATATGCGAAATCTGTGATTTAAGTCTAAAAAATTGTGTGATTAATCATGATTTAATATTTTCAATCTACTGGTAATTTTAGGTAAACATTAGTTTATGTTTAAGTTTATGACCCTAATTGAGTAAATAAGCCTGCAATACAACTGCAATGCTGACAATCATTTCCATTTGTAATCTCTTTCCTGTAGTTGTGTTTCAATAATCTGGTCCAACATTTTAACAATGTGAAGCCTTGTTAGTGTTCTGTTGCAATTCCGAGAGTTCTTCTTTGTGCTTGCTATTTTCCTGCTGCTTTGCTATTTTTACCATGTTTCTAAGATTCCCCTTGTTTGCCATGTGAACTGTTCTTTTGCAGGAATTCAGCTATGAAATTAAGCATGCAGAGCTGGCTAAAAAGACTCTTGACATCTCAGTATGGGACTACGACATTGGCAAATCCAATGATTATATAGGTATTTACTTTTATTTTGTAATATATATTATTATATGTCATTGTATTCACTTTTTCTTAATCTGTGTTTACACCTGGTATTAACATCTGTCTTGGCTGATCTGGTCAGGTTTGGAAATATGGAGATAACATTAGGAAGTGATATTTGTTTAAATGACCCTAAAAGTTTGATTAAACCATCAAAATATGATGAAAATATTTATATTTCCTAAATATTTTAAATATGAGGGAAGATTAAAACACTTAACCTAGTTAAGATATTTATCTGACAAAATGATTTGGCAAAAAAGTCAATCTACAACTACAGGTTTTATTTTACTATGCAAAAAAGGCATTGAAAAGCAAAAAAAGCTTGCAGGAAAAAGCATACATGGACTACAACATATTCATTTATTTGCATAAATTGATTTGCATGTGTTCATAATTTCTTTGTATGACAGCCTGGCCAAAACATTTTTTTCGCACAATTTGGCATGTTTCATTGCATTATCACAAATAAAACAATTAACTCCCAAGCACAACTATGCCTGAAAACCTCTTGGTTACTGACGTAACCCTCGTTCCCTGATGGAGAGAATGGAGACATTATGTTGACTGACAAATGGGGCCCCAATCACCTCTGCCAATGGAATTGGCGAGTGGAATTTGCATGCCAAGCCACACCCTTCATACATACAGGTATATAAGATGGCGGCATACATCCAGGTTTATGCTGTGGAGCCAAGACTGTGTCCCGGCCATTCAGTGGGTGGTTTAGGGTTGTGGCAGGGCAGACATAACATCTCCGATTCCTCCACCATTGAACGAGGGTCACATCAGTAACCAATACGTTCCCCATCTGTCAGTCACTACAACGTTATGTTGCCTGACTAATGAGGATCCCTATGGAAAACATAACCACTGAACTATTTTACGAGTGTTGGAAGTACAGATATTGGCAAGTCGTGCACTTTTGGCAACTGCTCCCATAAAGTCATAACCTACCCAGCTCCCCACGTAAGCCCAAGTGATAGCCATCCATGCCAATGGGGCTTACCATGGAGACGGTCGTAGCTGCTGTCCTTGTGTTTTTGTTTCACGGGAAGAGTGCTTCGGATCTTTATTCCCCCTTTTTTTCATCCATTACCATTGTGTTAACGCTGGGGAAGTGCACCTATTCCAATGGAAAAATGGCCACATCCTACCTGTAGGGAGGAGAATGTGGAAATACACATATGGACTACCCGTGGGGCAAGGTTACATATGGAAAGATCTCTGCAGTAGGTCCTGCCTAGGCCGGGATGCCTCAGGTCCAGAGACCAGGAACCAGGAACTAGGTGGGCATGTAAGGCGCAACCATCAATATCTTCTCCTTGTCCTCCCTGACCTTGCAGGGTGTCTGTGCGAGCATGCTCTCTGGGGGTAACGCGTATTTATGTAGGACCCTGGGGCAGCTGTGTGCCAATGCGTCCATGCTGAGGGGGGCCTCGGTCAGGGAGTAAAAGTGCTGGCAGTGGGAGGACTCCTGGAAGACAAACAGGTCTACCTGTGCATGCATTCCTGAATTGACTCCAGATCAGTTGGACCTCCTGGGGATGGAGTCTCCATTCTCCCAGTAATGTGAGCTATCATGAGAGCGCGTTGGCCGCACGATTGAGCTCGCTCAGAATGTAAATGGTGCACAGCGACCTAAGTCGCTGCTAACTCAAGAGGAGGAGATGGCGGGCGAGTTGTGACATGCAACCTAAGCATACAATGCCTTGGCCGAAACTGGAACAGGGTGAGCAGCACTGCGAACAACTCTAGGCAGTTATTGTTGACCCGAAGCCCCAGATGGCTGAGGTGCCTGAGCACTAGGTCCCTGTGTTTGCACAACAGATCCTGAGAGTGAACTAGAATTAATTATTTGTCGAGATAATTTATAATGCGAATGCCCACTTCCATTTGTGGGGCAAGGGCAGCCTCTGCGACATTTGTAAAGATGTGGGGAGACAGGGACAGCCCAAAGGGGAGGACCTTGTACTGGTATGACCGACCCTCGAAGGCAAACCGAAGAAACGTTCTGTGTCGAAGCAGAATTGAGATGTGGAAACACACGTCCTTCCGGTTGATTGCTGCGAAGCAATCTTGGGGACGAGCGCATGTGACACTGCACTTCTGCGTTAGCACTTTGAACGGGAGCTTGTGAAGGGCCCGGGAGGCTCATCGGGGAGCTGGAATGTAGTTTCCGGTCACGCCAGAGCAGATGTAGATGCCCCGGGGGGACGACCTCAGCGACGAGCAGACTCGGGGGCAGACCGTGGTTGCTGGGTGTAGTCCTCGACAGTCTCCCCGAAGAGGCCACCTTGTGAGATGGGGGCGGCAAGAAAGCGCCCTTTGCCAATTGCACGCTCCACCTGGGGAATCTCCTGGCGGCCCCACCTTCAAGGGTAGTGAGAGTGGAGGAGGCTGCGAAGTGGCTTCGGCTAGTAAAAGGTGCCTTCCAGGACTTCTGAACCTCCTCATGCACTTCCGGGAAGAAAAGCACTGAGGCAGAACACAGCTGTGAACCACACACTGCACCAAGGAACCAATCATCCAACCTTGAGCTCTCAGGACAAGGTGGAGGGTTCCAATTGTGTCCAAGCATGGCCATCAACTCTGCATCCGACTCGGCATGAGCGACCACGGCCAAAGAGGGAAGCTCAGCCTTATCTTCCTCTGCAGAGGACAATTATCCTGCACTCAAATGCAACTATCTAATTCTCACCTGGAGTGCCGAATGACACGCTGGGTCCCCCGTGAGAAGGACCCACGCCATCACTCAGCAGCTCAATGGCACACAGCACTGCAGAGGAGCGGGAGGTCCGTGGGGACTGGCATGGGTAAAATGCTCCCACTGTAACCCTCAGGTCTCCCAGAATGTTAACCATGAGCAGAGGCAGCAAGCTGGGTAACATCAGAGGGGACACTAGCCTTCACGAGGAAGGAGAGTCGTGACCGCAATTTCGACATGGTCATGCCCTTGTAGTGCCTGTCTCAGCATGCTCTCGCCCCAGGCATGTGAGACAGCGATCGTGGCCATCAGATGAAGACAGGAAACGACCACATCCAGAAACACATGGACAGAAAGGCATCTTTAAAAAGATGCTCGCCTGCTTGATCTTTTAGGAAAATTTGCTCTTTTGTGCTAAAGCGCACAGGGGGATTTCGCTGCACTTTACTGTGCACTGCTCTCTTTGTGCCCACTGAAGTGCCCTCTCCACCAGCAAGAGAGATCTCCTCCATTGCACACTCTTATCATTGCTTGTGACTGGAAAGAGTTACCACTGTCTGCAACCACTCAGCTCCCAAGCAAAATCTGAATGAGTGGATATGGGCCGGCATCTTATATACCCATTTGTTTGGGGGAGTGGCTCGGCATGCAAATTCCACTCGCCAACTTCATTGGCCGTTTTTTAAACTCAGAGGTGATTGGGCCTCCCAAGTGAGACCCCATTTGTCAGTTGACAAATTGTAGTGACTGACAGATGGGGAGCTCTTTAACAAATTTGTAATAATATTTGAATCAATCAAAATGTGTCAATTTAGATTTTTTTTTTTTAAACCAATAGGATTTTTCAATTGGCTTTTGGATTATTAGAGAAAATAAGCTTTGTGACTTACAAAAGATTCTTGCACATTTTGTTCATCATGGTTATCTTCACAAACTAACACAACTTATGAATTTTGAAATTCAGATTAATACATTCGGAAGAAGTAAAAAGCGTAACATATAAATGAACTACACCACAGTACACCACTACACCACATATGACTTCAATGTCTCCAACATTAAGCTTCTGATAACTTTTCCAATCTTTATTTTTAAAAAATAAAATAAATTTTCCCTGAAAGTTTCCCTGAACCTCTGTAGTCCCATTTAGACACTTGTTTGCAACTGCCTTTTTCAAGACCAGTAAATCTTTAAAAAATATCACAAGAGGGTAATACTGATGTATTTTGTCATACAACATGAAAATAGCTTGAGCTTGTGTTATCCTCAGACCTTATTTCAAGCATTTAACCGAAAACACTTAGAAAAAAAACAAACAAAAAAAACATTGAATTCAGGGTGATGGAATCGAACCATTTTGGGGTTTTGGTCTTGATCCCATTTGCACATATATTTAGCAATGTCTACTTGTGAACCAGAAAAGATGCTGATACTAGGTGTAAACCGTTGTCATTATGGTTCAAATTCACCCTTCACCACTGACTTTCATTTCATTCTTTATTGAAAATAAACATTGCATTGGTATGTTTTAATACTACTAATATTTCATGATCGGGGGCTGCCAGCTTGGAATCACTGCCAAAGGTGAGCGTTTGAAGCACTGGTATGAATGCCTAAAGAACAAAGACAAGAAGATTGAGCGTTGGCATACTCTTCATAACGAGAATCACATCTCAAGTGATTAGGCTCTTTAAGCTTTGTGCATGCCTTTGACAGTTTCACTTCCTTAAGTTGTACTTGGCCCATTTGCCAACTCCATTCCCCTCCTCTAATGCATATTTTGGGCTGTACCGATATTGTTCTTGTCCGGCTGACACACAATATGCTTTCAAAGAACAAAAAGTGATGTCTGGAGCTCTACTGTTCACTGTGACTTACATACAAATGACCATCGGTTAGCATTGAAAAGTAAAAGAACTGCACTGTTATGTCATGCCATGTTCTCTTATCTGGCCAAAGTAGCATTGTGTTTTTTTAAGTTAAAGTTTAAGTTGTAAAAACTCCAAATATTTACCTTGTTGTGGGAATGCGTTAATATCATGTCTCTTAGCAACTTCTTATTAAAAATAATTATTAAAGTCTTTCTCCTTAAAAAAAAAGTCAGATACAGAATATATAAGCCCTATTTTAACCAGTTTTACCCAGTCTATGAATGTTTACAGGCCATTTAGAATGTCAGGTCAAATTTAAAATTTACACTTTAACAAAACTAACACTTTATTGACTTATTTAAACACCTTCAACATCAAATTTAAAGAATTATTTCAAACAAATAGTCAAACAGCATGTAGGGATGTTTACACAGCACAGATAAGACTAAATCCAAAGAATGTTTAAGAATTTTAAACCATTACAAATCATTTTATGTGATCTGTTTGACAAGGATACATTTAATATGACTTAGGTTAGATAATCTTCTAATGACTACAATTTTGTAACACATTGCTCTGTATGCCTGGTTTATAACAACACTTATATGTAAGCACACTATTCCACAAAACCATTTCAAACATGCATCTATTTTTGGTCTATAATATGCTGAAAATACAAATGCCCTTGTGTGAAGACAACAACTCCATGGACAAATTAAATTATTTCATAAAAGAATAGACTAAAATAGTTTAATGGCTGTGAAGCAAGCCAATATTAATTTAATTAGTCACCTGCAGTTTGTCTTGTGACTGCAGTCCAATCACAGGATTGCATCAGGAAAGCACATTTACAATGGAATGACCTCAGCATTTCTATTCTTTGCTATTATAACCAGCTCTAATGCACGAGAGTGTCTGTGATCATTGTGAATGCAATTCGTTTTCTTGGTATAATTTACTCCCTGTTGATGAAATTACTGTTTACCAACAAACGCTTCACAGCGACACTTCCGGGCTGTTCAGGATCCCAGAAACAGAGCTGCTGCGCTTCAATTTGAGCTTAAAAATCTAAATTGAAGAGCTAAAACATGTTTCCAAAAGATTTTTGGAGCTTTGAAGTTTTTCATCAAGATTGCTGGATCAAGGCAAACTCTGGAATTTACACAAATTATGAGAATTCACTGGTCCTGGACAAAACCTCTGCTTTAGTATGACCAATTGCCCCACTGCTGCTCTTGGTAGATTTGCATTTCACCAAGGCATCACACAAACAGCTGATTTAACATTTTAAACCATAATTGTGGTGATAGTATGCTTTGTATAATACGTTTCATTCTAAATCACCAAAGGACCATCAGTGATCTAACAGGACCCGGTCTCGGCACTACTGTGGCACGTATTGGCTTTTTACGAAAAGATATGAGAATGAAAACTTTTCAAAGCAGAAAAATGCAAAAATGTTGTAGTTGGTTTTTGTTATGCTCGAAGTAACTGTACAATCAAAAACAGTGTTTATTAATCCTAATCAATATCAAATATTATTGTTTATGTGATCAAATATGTGTATTTAAACAAAAAAAGGGGTGGGTGATATGACAAATCTTATATCACGAGTAATGTTATTTCATGATAGCGATATATATCACAATGTAATTATTTTTGCTTTAAAGAGGTTTTTATATCATAAAAAATTAAAAAAAACAGAAATTTCAGAATTCTTTTCACCATTTCAATCACAACAAACAAACACTAGCCTTCGTAAAAAATATGCATTTATTTTTGTTAAAGTGAGACAAAAGTGATTTAGTCAAGAGCATTGAGAGATTTTCTCTTTTTTTGCATTAATGACACAGATGACAGCAGGTTTATTAGGCTGCTGTCACTTTAAGACCTAATGCACTGATCCAATATACTGTTACACATGAGTTTTTTTTCTCAACTGTTTACATTCACTTAAGATATAAATGACTGTGTTTATAAGGACACTGGCAAAGACTGGGATTTTGACAAGTGTGTGTATTTAATCATTGAAGCCCAATTAGGCGGCAAAAAGAACTCAGTACCTGCATGCTCTATAAGCAGCAGCTTCATGTTTACACAACAACGATGTATTAAAAACAGAAAAAAAGTTATTTGTACACATGACAAATGTTGTCAAAAAGATCTCCACTCACACGGATCAGCGACAATGACTAAAAACGCTGTATTATGCATGCCAGGACAGTAGTTGGCGATGTAAATCTATAGACTGAACACGTAATACGCATGTGCATGCCGCCACCATTTTCACAGATTCATGTTTTTGTAGTTTAGACGGAGACGATTACAGTATCATTTTCAAAAACGTGCACTTTGAAACCCATTTTCAAAAGTTAGCTTTTTCAGCCCCCCAAAACACTGTTGTCGTGTAAATGAAAGGCCATTTTTTGTTGAAAATGGTGTCATGTAAACGGCCCCTTAGACAGTACTCAAAAACCATCTCTCAGACATATAGCCGATAGTCCAAAAATTCTGTCAACCAGTATGTCACCCACCCATAATGTCCACAACTAAAGCTCCAGAATCTTTTCAAATTTTCAAATGTGTATTCAAGCAATAAAGACGCATTGCTTATCTGATTTTACTTTTATGTCATTCCTTAGGCTTTAGAACATCCTGTTATACATCCAACAAATGAAATAATGAATAAATTAAAGCTATTTTTTGGGGAGAAAATACAGGAAAGGGACTGGGACATGATTTGAGCCAGCTCAAACCTGGGTCCCCATGAGCAAGCCAGTTGTTTATATATTGGCCGCACCACCGTCTGTGCCACAGCCCCGACTAATGCCAAAACAGATCATTAGAACCGCAACACTGCTCATGTCAATCACTAAAAGCTGCTTGTGTGAAGAACCCAGAAGTGTGGTTGCCTGTTGTTTGACATTACAGAAAATTTGAAAGGGTCATGTCATGTGGAATCAAGTTTTCCTTGATATTATGATATATACTGTAAGAGGTCACTGTACTATAAAAACACTCAAAGTTTCAGAATTTAAAACATCCTCCAAAAACAAACATTTATTGTTACTACTCAGCAAAATCAGCACTTTGTGAAATTAGGATATTTAAGTATAACAGTGGTCGTTGATATTGAAGTCTCAAAGGGTAAGTGTCCTCAAAGTGGAGTGATTTGGTTGTAGGGTCAGAGACTGGGGAAAAATGCTCACTTATTAATAAATTTGGAGCAAGTATTATAAGTGAACCTCAATGAATATCTTTTTTTTTTTTTTTTAAAGAAAGAAAAAAAGAAAGAATGTGACATGACCAACACAATCTCATGGCAATTTGTAACTATTTTACATTTTGTCGAATTGGTCGCAAATTTGTGCGATCTCATTCGTATGTTTACACATGATTTCATTCGTATGATACATATCATACAAATTCCTATGAAATTGCCACCTTGTAAAATAGTTGCGTTTTCCTGTGAGATCGGGTTGAACACAAACTCTAACCTTTTGTAGTCCAGATGAGTCAATTAGGTTTTCAAAATGAATGTGATCTTGCTGTATTTTTCAGAGCTATCTATGATTGTATCAATGACATTTTCAAAAAACAAACAAAATAGAGCACACCAGTCTAATACTTAAAACCATATTTGCCAGTTTAGTTTGTGAATGATTATTGTATTCATTTTGTCTTTCATTCATGATGCAATTGTATATATATTAGTGCATGTACTTGCACAGCAGGGAAGTGTTTTGCATGTAAAGATTTTACTTGGAGTTAAAACACAGAGGCCAATAAAAGTCAGAATAAACTGCAGTCATTTGTTTACTTCATTTATGTGCACTTCTTTCATGTCTATACCAATGTGAATAAATTAACGAACGAATGAATGAATGAATACAGAAAATTATTGGATTTTTATTTTTATTTTATATCAGTCCCGTTTGGAGTCACTGTGGTAAGAATAAGTTTGTGAGCCCTTTGAAAATGTATGTATTTCTGCTTTGAGTGCAGAAAATGTGCTTTAATATCAGTAAATAATTGTACTTTTCAAAAAATAAAAATTGCAAAAAAAATAAATAAAAAAGTATCAGTGCAGGATGGAGAAAATGAGAAAACATGAATTTAATAACAACCAAGCCTCCACCAAACATTTTCTGTAGCTGCTTTTAAGACTTTTAACCAATTTTAACCAATTTTGGACCATTAAACCTCACCACAAATCTGGTTCAGTTTAATTCTTGTCACAGCATCTGAATTTGCTTAGGAAAACTCAGGAAAAACGTACTATTGAGAAAACCAGAACATTTGGTTTTGTTTCTACGTAATTTATTTATAGGAGTTTTCAACGTGTCAAATATTTGCTAAAGAAAAGGCTGCATAAATATTGACATACTGACGTCTAATTGCGTTGGCAAATATTTTAGGGCTGACAATTCATTGTCAGTTTTACAATACTATGAGTCCACCCATGTCTGGAACATTCACATCAAACATGCCTTCCTTTTCAATGAATTTTCCAAAGAAAATGTAGAGAATTCATTTTAATTCCAAATTCACTTTAATTGTGTTCTGCTACTCTTTGTGTTTATGTATTTAAATGTCACTAATCACAATCAAAAATACAATTTAAAAAATGTATGGATAAAATATGTATGGATATTTAACCATATTGTCAATCTTTTTATCTTTACATTTAGGCTTATTGGTTTACTTATCAGGTAATACAAATAGTAAAAAATAAGAATAATAAAACAAAATCTCTGTAACGTAATGACATTGTTTCTCTTAACACAATGTTTCTTTACAAATGTAAGTGTAAGTGGGGTAGACTGTCTGTATTTTAATAACTGTGTGTATTTTAGTAACTCCATCAAATAAAATCATCCCTTATGGGCCACAAAAAATATTTCAGAAGCAGTTTTCTCTATAGACTTCTTATTATTATTTGGTGGTTATTTTCAATACACAAAATTAAACCACAAATCAACAAGATAGTGGCACTATAGTATTATTTACATTTTATATATTGAAGTTATTGCCTATAAAAATTCCTTGTAAATGTGATGCATTTAATGTTTTTTCTTTTTCTTTTCTAAACAATCGAACTGTAAACCCAATCTATTTTTGCATTTATATAGGTACTTCCTCAATGTGTGAGAAAGATGCTAATACAATTTCTCTGGAAGGTATTTAATGTGGCTTTTTTTTTTGTGGCAAAAAACAAATTCAAATATAAAAGGTAGGGGAGGGACCGAAATTCAGCTTGGGAAGCCTTCTGAGTGCATTAATCTCACCTCTCAAAACCAGAAGAGGCTGGCCAGTGTAGACCTTTTGTAGAGTGTGTAAATAAAACTGAAGCAAGTTTGACAGCAATTGCAGCAACAAACGCTTATTTACAGCAACACGATTCACTTCTCTCTTCTGCAGAATATTAAGAGATTGAAAAATAGCTGTCTATGAAAGAGGACAACTAAAAGAAAAAGTCTTTCTATATCAGTGCAAGTAAAAGTTGTGAAGTTAGTTGATAAAGGTATAGAGAGAATTGAACATTTAAGCTCACATGTAGTCATTTTATAGTTTAATCTATTAATTCTAAAGTGTATTTATATTACCTTTATATAATTATGCATTTAAACTGTGCATAATAATAATTGATAAACAATTTTTTTACATGTGTGATCGATTAAGGGTATAATAATAAATCATAAATAATATCTAAATCATACAAAATGTTTATTCTAAATAAGCATTACTAACCTGCCCCGGACCAGGTTAGCCGTGGAGCGTAAGTTACTATGGCGATGAACACTGCTAAAAGCCAAACCACTTTCATGGTGCCTAAAACCCAGGGTTGGTGCAAACTAAACTGAAACATACCTGGCTAGCTACCTAAACCGGTTTCATGGTATAGGCCCCTGGACTCTCTGGGCCAGGCTTTCATATCTCTGTATTTTGCTGCATTCAGCTTTCCTTCTACCCTGACCATTCCCCAGTCCCTGCCGTGAAAAACACCTCCACTTATTCTTTCATAGTTTATGCAGCCATTTTACTTCATTAATTGCTTGTGAAATCCATACACGCTTGCTGCAGCATTGTGTCTGCCTGCTTGATCAGCTTTGTCTAAACATAGCATTTTATAATGACAGGTGACATTTTACAATTTTAATTGTATACTCTCACTTTGTCTAATCTCCTGGTCATAATTTTGTTCTGTAAAAAATATTTTACCCACAGCTTGAAGAAGAAGGACTAATTAAAAACAAAATAGACAGCTGACAAAACCACCACCTTCCCATGGTAAAATCCATATCTTGTACCTTGCATGTCATTGTTATTGTGACAGAATGTCTAAAATTGAGACAGAACCACACAATGTGGACCAATTATCTGTGCTGATCATTGGACAGTGCAACACATGACAACAACAGAATAGGCGTCGTGACTCTATTTAGATCAGCAGATCTGTTTATAGACAAATCATTTTATTCAAACTATGTTTAACATATACATGCTTGTGAGCTATGATTATTTTGCAGGTTTGTTTTATTTCCAAACTTTCACTATATGATGGCAGGCAGGTTTGATTGGGTGGATCAGTGTTACTCTCAAATGTATCTGGTCATAATACAAAACTTTTTTTTTTTTCTTCTAAAGGCCTAAAATATATCAGTCAAGTCACATGGATTAATTTCACACTTCCTTCATGCTTTGTGAACTCTCGTAAAGCTTGTATTTCATTGAAAAAAGAAAAAAGAAAACAGCTGAAATAAGAAAGAAAGCCATACAGGTTTGAAACCACATGAATGTGAGTAAATGAATATAGAATTAAAATTTTTGGCCAAACTATTCCTTTATGCATCCATTATGTTAGGGCACATTACAGGGGTAAATGTAAATTTTTGTAATTTACAAACTTCTAATGCTATTCTCATTGATCTAAATGGGTTTCTGTTGATAAGAAACACAATAGAAAATAGAAGCAAAAGTGTTTAGTCATTAGTATTATTGGCAACCTATCTTTTTCTATTAATATAATGCAGAGATTTGCAAGAATGTCACCTCAAAATGAGGTAAACGTGTCAAGTTAAAACACCTAAACATTTTAAAAGAGCTTAAATATTAAGAACACCTGAATTCTTTCAAGAGTCAAAACTTTCAAGTTTCAAATTCTACAATTGTTACCTTCCATTAACATATAAGTCATAATTTTGGTTATATCACATTGTAACTACAATCAAATAATTTTTTCACAGTTGTAAATTATTATTGTTATAAAATACTATTTCAGTTTTTCATCTACAAAATTTCACATTTAACATTTCAATGCGTTACTGGACGTTTATTTCTCTTTTTTTTTCAGTGTACACTTTTGACATCTGCTAATTCCCCTCAGGAGATTAATAAAATAGTTTTCTACCATTGCATACTAATTGTGACCCTGGACCACAAAACCAGTCACATGGGTAATTTTTTTTTAAATTGAGATTTATACACCAATGGCACGCTTATTTATTCAGCTTTCAGATGATGTATGGTTTGTTAGGATATGACAATATTTGGCTGAGATACAACTATTTAAAATATCTGGAATCTGAGGGTGCAAAAAAATCGAAACATTGAGAAAATCGCCTTTAAAGTTGTCCATTTATGTTCGCGATTGTGCTGCATTCACTCTCAAAAATAAAAAGTTGTATATATTTACGGTAGGAAATGTACAACATATCTACATGGAACATGATCTTTATTAATATCCTAATGACCCATACAATTGTTGGCTATTGCCACAAATTTACCCGTGCGACTTGTGACTGGTTTTGTAATCCAGAGTCACAATTATGTTAATTTTTTATATAAACAACATAACCAATCTACTTTGTTTGAAACGGTTTGATTTCACTTTTTTTTATAAAAACCATAAAGCACAAGAACTTGTAATGTTTTCTTTAAAATGTTATATTATACATTTCATACATTCCTTTATTCTGAGGATTATTGACATTTTGACACATAACCATGTTCAGCCCCTCCTAGACCTTCACACAAAAGCGGGTGATATAAAATGGAAAACACAAGCAGTTTCTCAAACATTCTCAAACACCTGTGGAGGGATCCACAAATCCACAGGGTAAGCATGGAGAGATGTACCAGAAAAGTGATATGGATGCTTCAATGGATAGTACTGTACATTGGACTAAGTGCCTCACAGACAGGTAACATATACATATATATATATATATATATATATTTTATAAATATTACATGTTAAGTGAAGTAAATGAAAGTATAAATTCTCTTATGTGACTTTGATTGCTTAATCAGTTAAATTCCCTGCCCTGCTTTTCCAGTTTTTTCTATTGTCTTCTTCTATTGTGACACTATAAGCCAGAGATACAATTCATATTTAAGCAATCCTTAAGAAAGGCATTAGTATTTCTATGAAATAGTTAGAAGGCATTGTGGTACATAATCTTAGTTTGACATTGATCAATGATGTCAGCGGGACATAATTCATCAAATGACCACAATATATGGTCTCAAATTATAAAAAGTTATTAATTATATTATTATGAATTAATTATTTACTCTTATTTTTTTGTGTTGTTTTTATAGATTAAGGTGTTTAAAAATAAAATATAAATGCATTTCATATTTACTGGTAGGAATTTATGGGTGAACTATCCCTTTAATAACGTGATGTTGACGGAACAAAGAACTGTGCAGCACCTTGGGCCAGTTTTGACGTAAATGGGGACTAAGTTACAACTTACGCACTACAAAATATTTTTGCATTGCACCATTAAACTTAGTTGAAGCGTAACTCTATGTATAAACTAAATGTTGGAATAAAATAGCAGATAGACTTAACTGTATCAATAAGCTCTTGTTTTACCAGACAGACTTCAATCTTTTAGACATATGATAATGCTGATATTGCCACTCGCTTACATTTTAAGAGAGAAAACATATGTGAATAGATTCCTTTGTTAGCGGCTCTTCAACACGAACCAACTTGTGTTTTGCATGTCAAATAAAATAAGTCATAATACATATTAATTTGTTTCAAATACAGTTTCTGACTGTTATTTACATATAAAAACACTTAAGTTATTCATGATTAAGTACGTATTTAAGGGAAACTTATTTTTACCGTTAGTTACACAAGGCAAAAAAAGTTAGAAGTTACTTCCCAGCAAACACAGGACGTTGGCACAACGTAGCCTACCCAACCTTCTAACAACATTTTAACAACAAGGCCAAAAGGTTGCTATAACTACATTGTATAGTGAAGGTTGTTACAGCATGGTCACAATGTTGACACGTTTCAGGGCCATGCGTAAGGGTATCTGGACCATAGACCATATAATAAATACAGACGCCCTATTGGCAGCTGGATCGTACTTCAACGGCGCCGCCATGTTGCAGAGGGCAACTTTCCCATAACTCTCATAACGGGAAATGAGAAAAATGCCTGCTTCGTGTGCTGCTTGGGGCTGTACAAATCGCTACACAATTGAAAACAGGTCTCGGGGAATTACCTTTCACAAGCAAGACTGAACATTTGTTTCTGATTGTATTTGGTCATTATATAATTAGTAATAGTAACGTTAGTTGGCCACCGGAGTCAGACTTAGCTGTGAAAGTTGAGACATGAGACATTGACATGATTTATATTATAGTTTTAGTTTATATAATATTTTATATTAAGTACATTTCCTGAAATCTAATTATTCATCTATATTTTCTTAAAACCGACTTTTATGACAAGTACTCGTTTCGGGTAGGTATAACCCTACTAGTCACTATTTAATTTACTATTTTTATTATTGTCTATATTATTCTGCAATTGATATTACATTGTATTTGCTATTATTATTATTATTATTATTATATTATACCACTAGCGATTATCAATCTATTATAGTTCCCTTTCGTGGTCACTACGAGTTATGTCGTGACGACGAATCGGGTTTCGCATAGAAAGCCTCTCACCTTCGAGAATACAAAAGAAAAGAAAATGCCATGGCTCTGTGGAATTTGCATAGCGTAACTCCGCCCCACCTCGTGGATATATAAGGAATACCCTGGCCACTTGCAGATATGTTTTCGCTTCGGAGCCAGGAGTTTTCTTCACTCCCACAAGCCATCTGAATTATCTTCACTCTACGAGATGAGCGGCTCTACAGTGTGTTGGTGCAACGGCGCGTTCCAGTGAGATGACATTGCCTGCTGCTGGTCTGTGCAGTGATCTGTCGACAGTGTGTGTGCTTCTCCCTGGGCGCTTCAGCAAAAAGCTAAGCTTTTTCCTCTCTCTAAAAGAGCTGCAAGTGGCACGTCTTTTTCAAGATGGCTCGCCCGTGTGTTTTCTGGATGTGGGAGCGTGATTCATCAGCCACGAGCGGTCACGAGCACTGTTTGGCATGTTGGGCTTAATCACGCTCGGCAGCGCTCGTGGATGAGTCATGTTTTCTTTGCAGGAACATTACCATCGTGATGTTTAGATTGAGACTCAATGATCTCTGTGTGGGTAGAGTCCCCTCTGCCACACCTCAATCTATCTCTTCCTCGAGAGGGGATACTTTGGCTGGTGGCCAGGGTGATCTGAGGGTTACGGTGTGGCACAATAACCGACGAGTCATTCCTAGGGCCACGCCCCCCTCCAAACCCTTGAGCTTCCGCGTGTGCCTGGTTCCTCTCGGGGACCCAGTGTTTTCATTCGGGGCTCCAGCAGATGATGTCATGTCACTCACAGCATCACAAGTCCTTCCCTGGCCAACACTGACAGAACGCAGAAACTCGACCACGCCCCCACGCAGGGATGGTCGATCCGCCACGCACACTACTGACCTCGCTTTATGGGCGACATCGGTACCTGCGTGATCCCTGGGCCCGGTGATGTCCACAAGTGTGGTCCAGGAATGGGCTCAGCCAGGTTGATGTGAGGGTGTCTGGGAACTCGTTTTCTCAGCTTCCCCATGTCCCAGGCTGGGCTCTTCGTGTGGTTGAGGACTGCGCTCAACAGTTTTCAACCTTGCCAGACTGAGGCCTTCTGCACCGACAGTCATCCGTACGTGTGGTTTCCTTAATCTGCTTCCCCCCGAGCCGCTTCCCTGCGGCTCCTCCCCTCCTGCTCCGAAGCCTTCACCGGCCCCGAGCAGGAGGAGGTCGAGGAGGGCGGTACTGCCCGTCTCCGCCCCTTAGCCGGCCAAACGCCAGGCTAAGCAGCACTTCTGAGACGGGCAGCTTGGAGTTAGGGCTCAGTTCTTCTCAGGAGCTGGTAGCAGTACCACTCCTTCCCCCGGTGGAGGGCCAGGGGAGAATCTTTTTTCTAAGAACTGATGCCCCTTCCTCCGAGCCCCAAGAGGCCGTGGATGGCAGTGTGCGACGCTCTGCCTCACCACTCTCGTCCCTTTCTGTCGCCAGACCCCTGTCAGAGCAGGCCCCAGGAACGCTGGTCCTTCCCTGGCCTCCTCTGTCAGGACGCGGCAAATGACCGTGCCCCCACACCGGGTCACTGGGTACGTCTGTGGTTCCCATGACCCTGCTGGTTCAGTTCTTGGGAGCCTGGCTAGAGATGAATCCTTGTCTAATGTCTTCACAATTCGTATCCAACAATAAAAAGCCAAATACATGACAAGCCTTAGCTTTGACAATTCCTTATTAAAAAAATATTTTATAAGTCTAACTATCGAGATTTTAAATAACTAGAGATGGAACTTTTTGTACACCACGCACAAACCACTGAAATCGGTGGATAAATATAAACGTTATTTTTGTTTTTATCCTGAAAAACCGCAGCTCACCCGTTTTCTTGCATTTGTTTACAGCGCAGTCTTGCCCTCAGCAATATGGCGGACGTGTTGACGTATCGCAGCAAGTTTCCAAAGCGGCCAATAGGGCGTCTACGTATATATTATGTCTATGGTCTGGACAACCACTGGACGACATATGTACTCGTCACTGCCCTGAAGCGCGAATATCAGCCTTTTAAATTTCAACCGATCATTGGACCGTCTCATTCTTCATCGAGCAAGGATACTTGAGTATTTCATTTAATTGACCTCATATAAATAAGATACGTAATTATTCAAACAACCTACAACTCCCTTGTCTAATGTGACAGTATTTGTTCAGTCTAACTGAAGGGACAGAATAACGTTGGCTGATAATTCATGGAGTTTGCGATCTTGGTAAATTACAGTAGCCTACCAGTGTATATTTATTTAAGTATTCAGATATCCTTTAATTCTTAAAGGTTTTTTGAAATTTCTTAAAATTTGACATACATGAGGTGAGTGGTTTTCAAGGAAATCTGGTTCATCCGTCCTATGTTTCAATCGTCCAGGCTCTCCCCTAAGTCATTTTGGCTTCATACTTTTGGCATAAAGTTAAATATTTGTCATACCTGACCAGAAGATGTTAAAATAAATGTCACATTAGACAAGGAAGTTGTAGGTTGTGTTTGAACAATTACGTATCTTATTGAGCTGAGGTAAATTAAACGCAATTCTCACGTAATGATGTTTTATTAACAAGGTTCGGGAGGAACACGTTCTAATGATCAAGCAATCAAGTCATTCCAACCAGCTGTCATCAATCAGTAATCAACAGGTCCACTCAATCAGCATGAGTTAAACCTATAAATATACGCAGTCGACTCACCCATATTCCTCGACAGTTTTCAGCATCCCTCCACCACCC
>FLSR01001108.1:86114-99159 GCA_900092035.1 Leuciscus waleckii
TGTTGGGATGTTTGTTCCCGTGTGTAGTCGAGCTGTTGGGATGTTTGTTCCCGTGTGTAGTCGAGCTGTTGGGATGTTTGTTCCCGTGTGTAGTCGAGCTGTTGGGATGTTTGTTCCCGTGTGTAGTCGAGCTGTTGGGATGTTTGTTCCCGTGTGTAGTCGAGCTGTTGGGATGTTTGTTCCCGTGTGTAGTCGAGCTGTTGGGATGTTTGTTCCCGTGTGTAGTCGAGCTGTTGGGATGTTTGTTCCCGTGTGTAGTCGAGCTGGACACATACGGCCGACAGACGCGTCTCGGATCAGATCAGGAGTTATAAGCCTCTTTCAGCAAACAACTCATTGTCTGTAATTGGCTCTGATGAACTGCAGCATTTAGACACCCTGTAGGTGTTCAGATCTGTGTGTGTGTGTGTGTGTGTGTGTGTGTGTGTGTGTGTGATGACAGGAGCAAACTGATGAGAAACAAGATCTGATCATTGTCCTTTTTTCAGAACATAATTACTGCAGTCGAGGAATGAATGTTGTGATACTGTAGATAGATGGATAGATGATAGATATATGATAGATAGTTAGTTAGTTCAGTAACTGGTTATGTACGGCTCAGAGATCAGACGCTGATTAACACACTGAGATTAGATTATTAACATCCTTCTGTTATACATTAATCTGATATCCGGATCTCTTCAACACTTCTCACTCCATCTGTTATAAACTCCTCCGCCAGAGTTCAGCAAACAGCCAGATTATACTCTCAGACACAGATCATGTGACCCAGCATCACAAATACAGTCACGAGTCACACGGGTTTATCTGTGGCAATAGCCAACAATACACTGTATGGGTCACAATTATAGATTTTTCTTTTATGCCAAAAATCATTAGGATATTAAGATCATGTTCATGAAGATATTTTGTACATTTCCTTCCGTAAATATATAAAACATTTATTTCTGTGAGTGAATGCAGCAAAATCACGAGCATAAATTAACAACTTTAAAGAAGATTTTCTCAATGTTTCGTTTTTTTGCTCCGTCAGATTCCAGATTTTCAATAGTTGTATCTCGTCCAAATATTGTCCTATCATAACAAACATTCATCAGTGGACAGCTCATTTACTCAGTTTTCAGATGGTGTATAAATCTCAATTTCACAAAATTGACCCATGTGACTGGTTTTGTGTCTCATATTATATATATATATATATATATATGAGCGATTGCTTTGATTAAGTCACACCGACAGACGGTCGTGTGTATCAGGAGCTGAACTGGGTGAACTGGGTAATGTGTCAAATGGTCTGCTTTGTTCCAGTCTGTGAAAAGCCTGTTAACACTGAAACATTTGAGTCTGACACCTCGACACCTCGAGCCCAAATGGCCAGGTGTGTGTGTGTGTGTGTGTGTGTGTGTGTGTGTGTGAGCGAGTGTGTGTGTGTACGTGTGTGTGTGTGTGTGTGTGTGTGTGTGTGTGAGCGATTCAGTGTCACATGATCCTTCACAAATCATTCTAATATGATGATTTGATGATCAAGAAACATTTAGTATTTCTGTACATTTAGTATAAAACAGTTCATATTTCTGTAGAAACTGATACATTCTTTGACGAATAGTTCAAAAGAACAGCATTTATTTGAAATAGAATCTTTTGTAACATTATAAATGTCTTTACTGTCACTTTTGCTCATTTTACAGCATCATTACTCCAGTCTTCAGTGTCACATGATCCTTCACAAATCATTCTAATATGATGATTTGATGATCAAGAAACATTTAGTATTTCTGTACATTTAGTATAAAACAGTTCATATTTCTGTAGAAACTGATACATTCTTTGACGAATAGTTCAAAAGAACAGCATTTATTTGAAATAGAATCTTTTGTAACATTATAAATGTCTTTACTGTCACTTTTGCTCATTTTAATGCGTCCTTGATGAATAAAAGTATTAATTAAATTTTTTTTTTTACTGATTCCAAAATTTGAACAGTATGTATGTGTTTGTATGTATATAAGTGAGTGTGTTTGAGAGTGTGTTTGTATTTGTGTGTGTGCCTACCTAACTATATTTCGGGGACAGATTTGTACCCAGAAGTGACCTAAACCTGACAAAATCTCATAAACACTCCTTTAGGGATGTGCTCCTTTGTAAATCTGTATACAAATAAATTAAAGTTTTAAAAAAAATGTAAAAATGCAGAAAGTTGTGTGTGATGGGTTGGTTTAGGGGTCGGGTTAGAGTGTGTGTGAGTGTGTGTGTGATGGGTAGGGTTAGTTTAAGGGGACAGAATAAAGTTCCCATAAAACATTTAAACACAACATGTGTGTGCAGTTTATTTTTATATATTGTATTTTAGTCGCATCTCACATGTTAAATAACTAGAACATTTTTTAAAGTAAAGTTTTAGCTTGTCTTTGTCTTCAAATAAAATTTTAAGCAGATTCCCACAGATCAAATTCAGTGATGTGTGTGTGAAGGTTTGACTGGTAGTCAATAGTGTTGTGTATTAGATCTCCCACAGGAGGGTGTCAAACAGCTGTGAGCCAATCGAGAGCCAGAGGCGGGGCTTCTTGAGTGCTCATTGGTCAGCAGATGGGCTCGTTTGCATAAACCATGACCTATATGTGATAGGTGTGAGCTGGAAACTCCAGAGTCAAGCAGGAGAGAACAGGACACTTTTATTCTCGCTTTTCTTTTTAAGTCTGTTTCTGAAATAGTCACTGATTTTTGTTTGGCGTTTGCTGACATGAAGTCCTTCTCTTACTTCACGCTCCTCTGCATGATTGGCAACGGCTTCTGCACAACAACGAAGTACTTTACATTTGAGGAAGATGCTCCAGGTACAGAGATCGGAAACCTTTCCCAAGACTTGAAAATAGATCCCGAAGAGGATCCAGAGACGTCATTCAAGTTTATCCAGAAGACCAGCTCCATTATTCACATGAGGAAGACAGACGGGCTCCTAACAGTGGGAGAGGTCATCGACCGGGAGCAGCTGTGCCAGCGATCCCCACAGTGCCTGATAACGTTTGACGTCGTCGCCTTTTCAAAGGAGAAATTCCAGCTCATCCACGTCGAGATCGAGGTCAAAGACATCAACGATCACTCGCCTCGGTTCACGCGCAACGAAACGCATCTGGACGTATCGGAAGACTCGCCTTTAAACTCTCGCTTCCTCTTGACGTCGCCGTGGACCTCGACGTCGGAGACAACTACGTCCAAAGCTACTACATCTCACACACTAACAATTTCGTGGTGGAGGTCAGCACTCGTGAGGAAGGGGCGAAGTCAGCCGAGCTCGTGTTGATTAAAGCACTGGATCGGGAGACGGAAGAGTTTTACACGATCGAGGTCACGGCGACCGATGGCGGGAATCCGGCGAAATCCGGCGAAACAACCGTTTACATTCGAGTTCTGGACTCTAACGACAACAGCCCGACGTTTGAGCACAACTCGCTCAAAGTGGAGCTCAGCGAAGACTCTCCCGTGGGATCCCGAGTGCTGAAGGTGCACGCCTTCGACCCCGACGCCGGATTAACGGAGAAGTCGTGTATGGGTTAGTGGAAGGCTCGCCGACTGACGTCACACGCGTTTTCCAGATCGATCTCATCTCAGGAGAAGTGACTCTCAGAGACACAGTCGACTACGAGACTAAGAAGTCCTACGAGTTGCACATTCAAGCTTCGGATTTGGGAAGCAATTCAATTTCATCGACATGCCGAGCGATCGTCGACATCGTAGACGTGAACGACAACGCGCCGGAAATCAGCATTAAACCGATGACTTCCACTAGCGACGGAGTGGCGTTCATAACCGAAGCCGCGGCGGAGGAGAGCTTCGTTGCGTTGATTAGCACATCCGACGGAGACTCGGGTCCGAACGGATACGTACGCACGACTTTACAAGGACACGAGCATTTCAAGCTAACGCAAGCGTACAGCGACACCTTCATGATCGTGACGACCACGACTTTAGACAGGGAAGCCATTCCAGAATACAACCTCACTGTGATTTCCGAAGATCTGGGAACGCCACCGTTTAAAACCATCAAGCATTACACGATACGCATCACTGATGAGAACGACAACGCTCCCACGTTCAGTAAAGCCTCGTATGACGTGTCCGTGATTGAAAACAACATTCCCGGATCGTACATGACCACGGTCGTGGCGCGGGATCTCGACGTCGGGAAGAACGAAAGGTTTTCTACAGTTTGATCGACAGCAAAGCGCCGGATGGGTCTCCGATGTCTACGTTCGTGTCCGTCGATCCGCACTCGGGATCTTTATACACGCTCAGATCCTTCAACTTCGAGACTCTGAGAGAAGTCGAGTTCGCAGTGAAAGCTAGCGATAAAGGTGTCCCGCCGCTATCAAGCACGACTTTAATACAAATCCGCGTGGTTGACGAGAACGATAACTTCCCGTATTTTACGTATCCAGTGTTACGGAATGATTCTGCTGAAATCCCGATTCCCTTTAACGCTCAGGCCGGGTATTTAGCGTTACGAGTGACCGCTAAAGATGAAGACAGCGGCGTCAACAGCCAGCTCAGCTTCACATCCTAGAAGACGAAGATCAACTTTTTTCCATTGATAAAAACACTGGCGAGATCGTCTTAAAACGTAGACTTTCTTCATCATGTGGAGACGTCCTGCAAATCACAGTTTCTGTGGTTGACGGTGGTCGAGAGCCGCTGACTAGCCTAGCATCCGTGCGTTTCGTGGTCACAGACACTGGAGCTCAAGAAGATCAGGTGGTTATTTTACTCCGATCGAAGGACGACGAGGCTGTGGAGTTCGACGTGTGGATGCTGGTAATCGCTGGTTTCGCTGGATGCTGTGTGTTGTTACTGGGAGCCATTAGCGTGATCACCGTTAGCTGTGTGATCAAACGCCGGCGGAGGAGCTTCGGGAGAGACGGCCTGTACGGATCGACTCCACTTTCCAAGAGCAACAACACCGGCTCAAACGTTTACAACGGCGCTAACGCCTTCCTCAGGAACGAGAGCGAATCCATGCAACCCTGTTTGTATGAAGACAAGAGCCTGGATTCTGAGGAGAAGGTGAGTGTTTTTTTTGCTGAACATTCTGGTGTTCTGATGCACATTTCCAAGTCAGAATATAAACTCTAAGCTTTTGTTTTAATAGCTGTTCCTGCCATGCAAACCTTTCGAACAAACATTCTTATGGCAAGATGAAAAATACTGTCTGCAAACGGGTAAGAATGATTTTTAATTGTTGATTTTTTACTGCATTTGCCTATCTGGATAATTGCTTGACTATAATTTAATAATTATAAGGTACAACGAGGGCCAAAGGTTTGAGACTATTAGTGAAAATGCATTTATTTAGCATTTTTCTGATTTATTAATACATAAAAAGAATACAGTTATCATTATAATGACTGTTTTTAATTTAAAAACAATTATATTCAAATTCCACTACCATTCAAAAGTTTTGGATCTGTAAGATTTGTAATGTTTTTAAAAGAAGAGTCTCTTCTGCTCATCAAAGCTGCATTTATTTGATAAAAAAAATACAGTAAAAAAAGTGAAATATTATTCCAGTGTAAATCACTTTTCTCTATGTGAATATATAGTAAAGTGTAATTTATTCCTGTGATCAAAGCTGAATTTTCAGCATCATTACTCCAGTCTTCAGTGTCACATGATTTCAGAGAACATTTAAATGTAACATTCAGAGAACATTTCAAATGTAAAATTCAGAGAACATTTAAATGTAACGTTCAGAGAACATTTAAATGTAACATTCAGAGAACATTTCAAATGTAAAATTCAGAGAACATTTAAATGTAACGTTCAGAGAACATTTAAATGTAACATTCAGAGAACATTTCAAATGTAAAATTCAGAGAACATTTAAATGTAACGTTCAGAGAACATTTAAATGTAACATTCAGAGAACATTTCAAATGTAAAATTCAGAGAACATTTAAATGTAACGTTCAGAGAACATTTAAATGTAACATTCAGAGAACATTTCAAATGTAAAATTCAGAGAACATTTAAATGTAACGTTCAGAGAACATTTAAATGTAACATTCAGAGAACATTTCAAATGTAAAATTCAGAGAACATTTAAATGTAACGTTCAGAGAACATTCAAATGTAACAATCAGAGAACATTTAAATGTAACGTTCAGAGAACATTCAAATGTAACAATCAGAGAACATTTAAATGTAACGTTCAGAGAACATTCAAATGTAACAATCAGAGAACATTTAAATGTAACGTTCAGAGAACATTCAAATGTAACAATCAGAGAACATTTAAATGTAACGTTCAGAGAACATTCAAATGTAACAATCAGAGAACATTTAAATGTAACGTTCAGAGAACATTCAAATGTAACAATCAGAGAACATTTAAATGTAACGTTCTCTTTATGTCTGAAAAATGATACAATTGAATGTTCTCTTCACATTCGTATAACCAAGAAAAACGTTTTAAACATTAAAAAAAGGACATTCTGAGAACATTCAGAAATGACGTTTTCATAACTTCATGGGAATACTAGCAAAGATGAATAAATACTGACAAATGCATTGCTAGTTAATGTTAGTTTAGAGGAGCTTGTTATGAGGTGTCACTGGTTCCTTGAGCTCCTCATCAGTGTCCCATTAACATTTACCTTAAATGTCCCCAACTTGTCCTGCTCAGTCAGAGATATTTAATATTCAACAATATTATTGATCTCCTGCATTGACACCATTATATGAGACCTGAACTGAGCTGGACGATGACATCACGGTTTTCTCTAGAGCCGCTATATATATATATATATATGAACTAAATTAATAACTTCTTTACAACAGAAATGAACCATCCCTGAACTTCCTTGAGCTGGACTGTGACACTATTTTCATCTAGACACAAACTTTGTTGCATTATTTTCCTGTTGTCTCTGTAAAGCTGCTGTGAAACA
Organism: Leuciscus waleckii; assembly: GCA_900092035.1. NCBI lineage: Eukaryota > Metazoa > Chordata > Actinopteri > Cypriniformes > Leuciscidae > Leuciscus > Leuciscus waleckii. The sequence continues at coordinate 93,056 of FLSR01001108.1, forward strand.
CTCTGTGTTGTAGAAAGCGCTGTATAAATAATGTGACTCGACTTAAAACTAGATAAATTTACTTGCTTTACTGCCAAATAATGTGAGAGTTGAAATGTGCATAAAAAGCAGGTTTGTGCTGTGCATTAATGCGTGTCCTGTTTCAGGCTCGTTCGGAGACTGGAGGAGTGGTGTGATCCAGACCCGTCACACACTCGCCCCCCCCGGCAGCGCATACACCATCGGCTTCTCACACACACCTCTGTACACCACCACACATCACCTCAACACACACCTCACTGCCCGGCGCTGGAACGAAGGCCTGGGGAACGTGCAGAACCGGCCCATGCAGACATTCTCCCGCACCGGGACTCTTCCCTCATACTCGGCCCATCAGGAGAGCAGGACCAGGATCGCCGGGGAGCAGACGCAGACGCAGACGCAGACGCAGACGCAGAGCGAAGTCGCCACCAGCTTCTAGATATCGTCCCGCTTCATCCCGTCGGAGTCACTGAGGAAAACCCTCCCAGCCTTCAGAACACTTCAGTGTTTCTGTCTCGATTTACAGCACTAATACCTAAACATTCTTAAATCAAGAGAACTGAGAAGCAAATGACTGAAGATATTAAGAAAAACGTATGAGTTTGTGTTTAAAACCAGAACTAATATCTGCTAATGGAGTCTGAAGAATAAACATAATTCAAAGGGAAACAAGATTATCTTTCAGACTCCATTAGCAGATATTAGTTCTGTTTCAGGCACAAACTCACTTCATTTTGATCATTATTTCTTTAATATCAACTAAGATTAATAAATGCTGTAGTCGTATTGTTCATTCTTAGTTCATGTTAACTAATGACCCTCACCGTAAAATGTTATCATGTATCTTGATCTAAGAATATGTAGATGTTAGTGCTGGAGAACGAGAACATGTTTAGCTGGTTCACTGTGATTGTGAAGCCTTTTTTTATTTTTTATTTAAGAAAATATTTTTGAAGAACAGCTTGTGAAAGTTAAAGTGATATATTTGTTGTACATATGTGTATATTTTGTTCTTCTCACTGAGAACTGTTGTGCCACTGATGGACTTTGTACATAATTCAGGAAATCCAGTTTAGTTTCTTTCATAGATGATGTTAGTTATGAGTGTGTATATCTTTACTAAAAGATACAAGTGAATTTGATGCTGTTTATTCCCACATATTTATATTTTATTCTAAAGTAGTTCATATGTAAAAATGTGTTTATGCACAGATTCTGAATATCTCTCTCAAAAAATGCTTCTTTTCTTCTAAAATGTCATCAATTTAAACCAGTTTGTATATTTGATCCTCTTCAATTTTTAATAAGTTATGCTAAGACTGTAAATACTCAGTTGTGTATCATTTCTCACCTCAGTGACCCAAATAAAGTACTTGTAAGTCTGCGTGTTTCTCCTGGTCTCTCTCTGGATGAGCGGGAACAGAGTCATGTGACACCGTGAGGGTTCAGTGTGAACACATGGCCGGATCTGGATGAGTGGGAACAGAGTCATGTGACACCGTGAGGGTTCAGTGAGAACACATGGCCGGATCTGGATGAGCGGGAACAGAGTCATGTGACGTCCTGAGAACACATGGCCGGATCTGGATGATCTGCTCTACAATAACATGAGGAATGAGGCTTATAAAGACTCAATCAGGCGCATTAGTGGAGTTAATGAGTTAAAGAGCTTGTGTGAGAGATTATGCAATATTAACACACTCTACAGATTATGACACATCTCAGACGAACACACACGTCTCGTTTTACAGTACTAACATCTAATCATCTAATCAAGACTGGAGAACAACAATCACTGAAGATATTACGTTTGTTTTCTGATGAAAAATCATCAAAATGAAGTGAGTTTGTGTTTAAAGCAAGAGCTAATATCAGTCAGTCTGAGAGATAATCTTGTTACGTTTATTTTTCTGACTTTTAGATATTTGTTCTTGTTTTAAACACAAACTCACTTCATTTTGATGATTTTCATCAGAACATTATCTTGATATCTTGAGTGCTGTAAGTATATGAGCTGTGAAACAGAGAAACGTTGAGGAGGAGTGTCGAGTTATTCACTGGAAGGAAGAAATGAAGGATTTAATTTGAAACCATTTTCTCAGAAATGTCTGCAAAGAAACGGTAATCAACACATTTAATTAAACGTGAAATTTTGGAGTAGAAAGATTGAAATAGTAAAACAGTCCAATGATATTTACTTTATTTACAGCTTCAGGAAGATAGTTGTGACAGGGTGTAAGAGATCATAAACAGTGGCTGTGTTCCTGCTTCTGCTTCTGTTGAAGAAACTCACATTCATAATATTAATAGAGTGACAGGGAAGATCCATCAGGACTTTCCCACATACAAATCACACACTTCCACTTCAATATGAAGGATTTGTAGTAACGATGGAGTAAAACATGAGAGGTCCTTCATTCCACACTGGAAATACAGACATAAAAAGAGCTTTGGTTTGACTTCGGCCTGAAGGGATGTGTTCAATAACAGGAGGATCGGGATCCGGCTCATCCCACATGACAGATCTCCAATGGGATATGAAGGACAGTGCAGGAAAAGATCAATATGACATGACATGGGTTATAGTTTTCCATCGAGGTCAAAGAGAGACTGAATGAACATCAGGACTAAAGCTGCAATAGTGCAGATAAAACTCAAATAATGCAGTTTATCTCTTTTTTAACTCAATTATTATTCAAAATAATAATGTTGAGAGCCTGTGCATGTAAATGTCTTGTACATATTTGTGAAATGTGTTTCTCATAAATGTGTGACTTTATGCTCATAATTCAGCAAATCCAGTTCAGTTTCTGCCAGTTATGAGTTTGTATGTCTTTAATAAAACACTAAATAAGTGCATTTGTTCAGAATGAGCTCTTGCATCTGATGCCGTTTATTCACACTTATTCATATTTTCATCTGAACATGAATAATGCATTAAAAACTCTATATAACATCTTATAAAACAGTCATAACTTTATATTATCATATTACTTCTTTTACCCCCTTTTTATTAATTCTGAAATTCTTTGAAATTTCAACTTTTTCAAGAGTTACAGCATAAACCAGTGATGAAGAAAGATATATATATTTTATCAATATTTATGAGAAATTTTATTTGAATATATCATTAGATTAAATTTATAAGAGTGAATAATACAAGAATTACCAGCAGGAACTGACACTGGTAACTTAATTTAGTTACATAACTCATGACTGTTAACTTTATGAAACCTATATATTATAAACCCGCACTTTTTCTAACAAAAGTTGATGTTGAACTTCTACATTTACAAAAAAGGTGTTTTTATTGCAACAGAACTAGATGTTCAATATTCATACGGTGGCTCAGAGAGTACATTTGGGTTTTGCAGAAGGCGTTTCATAAATCATGCCGTGATTAAATATGATTGTGCACTAAAAACTGATTGAAATGTCTTCTACATGTTTCATACTCTATTATGATCATATTCATGGTTGGTTTGTTGAGCTTTTCTTCAGATAAAAACAACACGTTCTAAAAGTAGCTTTTCATTTTCACCGCATAAATTCAGCAAAAAGAACATTTGTAATCAGGATTATGGACTGAAACTGCTTGATAATGAGTGTTTCGTGTCATGAAGCAGCGAGTGAACGAGCAGAAGCAGCGTGAGATCATGAACATCAGCTGTTAAACACTGTGATATCTGAGGGATATTTCCTTATTAAAGTTTACAGGTTTGATGAAGAGCTTATAAGACTCAGATGAAGATTTAAACACTTGATCAGTCCAGGATCTTCCACAGCAAATGTGCTTTTCTGTCAAACGCATGTTAAATCTGCTCTGAGATCTGATGGTTTGGTGTGTTTTGTTGTGGATTCCTGTGATTTAGTAAAAGCAGAGATGTCACCTTTCACAGTGAACACGAGTGCAGTTCATCTCATCTGTGTGATGTTTAACACATTCAGGTACTATAAAAACTGCAGGAATATGATCTGTGAATGTGTGTGGCTGAATGCATAATCATAAAGCTCTCACACTTCATATCAACAAACACTCTTACGCTTTAGCAAACACTTGCTTTAACTTTCAGAGCTGTTGTTTACTGACTTCCTTACTGTCATAATGGCCACTTTATTAACAATACTAATAATACTATAGTATAATATGAGTAAAGATATACTTTACTCATAAAGTAAAGAAATATTGTACATCTCTTGATAGTCAGGACAATCACAGCTTACTGAAACAGCCTCACAGCTGAATTATTACACCATTATCATAATTAGACATGACTAATGCTGGAGATGTGCGGTTTTTATATGTGCTCTGGTGGAAAAATAATAATAATCTCAGATAATAACCAAAAATAACCCATTTGCGAACACCAACAGTCCATTGTTCCCTGTAGAGCATCAGCGCGAATGAACAGCGCCACCTCGCGTTCACATGTGGAACAGCGGCGAGGGAGACGTGCGCACATTTACACCATTGTTTTATGTTTCTCTGAAAATAATGAAAGGAAACATTTTTCTCATCTCCAGAATACGTTAAAAATAAATAAATAAAAAACGTTCTGTCGAGATATAGACAAAACATACTAAAGCATGGCCTCTTAGGGCTTCCGTAGATTTAGGAACAATTATCCCAGATTCCCAGCGAAGGAGAGTTTAGTTTCAACAGATCATGGACTGAGGCGAGGTGAGTCTGGCGGTGATTTCATTATAAAACAATAAAACAGCTGCTCTATGCGGGACAAGAGTTCAGCTGAGGAGATATAGCGCTGAAAGGCAGAACAAGCAGTGTCTCTCCATCGGGTGTCGGTGTGTGTGTGTGTGGATGTGCTTCTCGTTCAGTGTGTTGGTGTGTGTGTCGTTCAGTGTGTTGGTGTGTGTGTCGTTCAGTGTGAACGGATCACTCTAGTGTGAAGCTTCGAAACCTCTGCGAACGGTTTGTGATTTCGCGCGTCACCTGCCAGAGTCACGTGGCACTTCCACAGTTTCACCGGTTCGCCAGCAGGGGGCGATGATCTCCGTGAACACGTGATGTCTATTCATGGGTTTCATCCGGTCCCTTTCCACAGGTGTATAAAATCAAGCACCTAGATTATGAATGCAGACTGCATTGTGCTTGATTAAACACCTGTGGAAAGGGACCGGATGAAATCCATGAATATGGTTTATTATCAAAAAGATTACATTTTTAATGACACATTTGTATAATAAAAATAAAGAGTTTTAGTTAATAGTCTTTTATCGGCCAAGCTCTCCATAAAAAGCCTTAATATTTTATAAAATAACACGTATTAGACATTATTTAATTATATTAGATGATTTGATCACGCTTTCAATAAAACATATACAAGTGGTTTGTTTTCATTGCACTTCCCCCGTTTGACCAGCAGGGGTCGCCAGACTGGCGCGATTCGAGCGAGTCGAAACAGTGAATCATTTTGCGCCGCAATCGGTTCAGTTGATTCAAAGTTTCGGAAAGCTTCACTACATGATTCATCTTCAGTCTGCGTTATGGAAGATGTGTTTGGATATAATCGAGACTGCGGGATTGACTCGGTCCCAGTGTAAAGAGTGCGAGTGTTTTCACATTATGAACAGAGAAAGTGCGCTTCAAATGCCCGGATGAAGCACGTGATCAGCGTGGAATGCTGTATCTAACACCCTAGCAACTGCATGGCAACGGGAAGAAATGGTCAGGATCCGAGCCAAAGGTTATTACTGTTCTTCAGGAGACTGAGGATTATTGCTCCAGTCTGGAGAACATTGTAGAACATTTTTGTTTAATTAATCAGTTTGTTCACTCTGGCATGTTTTTTAGTTTTTAGTTGTAGTTTTTTTTGGGGGGATGTAGGCCTTATTAATCAGTTAATTATGTATAGTGGAGAGCAGGACACACACTAGTCGTCACACACTTGTTTGAGTCACACAGATGCACTGGTGTGTGTGTGCGTGTGTGTGTGTGTGAGTGCGTGTGTGTGTGTGTGAGTGCGTGTGTGTGAGTGCGTGTGTGTGTGTGTGAGTGAGTGAGTGAGTGAGTGTGTGTGTGTGAGTGAGTGAGTGTGAGTGTGTGTGCGTGTGTGTGTGTGTGT
>FLSR01001108.1:99587-129924 GCA_900092035.1 Leuciscus waleckii
TGAACTAATATCTGACAATGGAGGCAGAAAATAATCTTAATTTAAAGGGGAAAAAATATTATTTATATTAAAATATTAAATATTAAATATTTGTATTTTTAAATCAATGTGTTGATTACCGTTTCTGTGTTTCAAATTAAATCCTGCACCATTTCTGACTAACAATCTTAATCCAGAGGGAAACGGGATTATTTCCCATCGGCGGATGTTTATTATCATAGATCTTTTAGACTGTATAATTATGTAATATCTGTAATAATTCATTTGAGAATGGAGTGATTTTACGTGAGACACCAGCACAGCTGATCCACAGATGGTGTGTGAAGATCGCTGACCTCTTCTTCATCAATATGCGCTTGGACTAACGAACCCAGAGCCGATGTCACTTCCTGTCAGGCCTAACGAGGACGCCGGCTCTGATTGGCTGTGAGTCTGATGAGAGATGAATGACCAGCGATTAGACTCGCGTCTCGTTCTCGTCGTCTGTGCTCGGGAAGAGCGTTTCTGTGAAGAGTTAGAGATGTAGATGTGTGCAGTGTCCCAGAAGACATCAGTCAGAGTCATCAGATCTTGTGTAGATGATGCAGAGTGTGGTTTGAGGGAGATATTAGCAGGTATTAGAGTATTAGTAGTGTTTTAAAGCGGTGGTATAATGCCCTTTCACAAGATGTAAAATAAGTCTCTGATGTCCCCAGAGTGTGTGTGTGAAGTTTCAGCTCTAAATACCCCACAGATATTATTATATATCATGTTAAAATTGTCACTTTTTGAGGGTGAGCAAAAACACGCCGTTTGTGTGTGTGTCCCTTTAAATGCAAATGAGCTGCTGCTCCCGGCACAGGGGGTGGAGCTTCAAGAGCTTGTGTCCTTTTACCTCACACACACACACACACTGAAAATATCAAAAACTTTTAGCCTTTTATGTTCAAACCGGAGTCAGACAAAGATGGAGAGACTCAAGAAGAAGTGAAACATGTAGAAGCAACAGGACATTTCTGAATGGTTAGTTGATGAGTTTATGAAGCTGATGTGGAGTTCTCTTCTAGTCATGATTAGCATATTCTGTCATGATAATCTATAAATCGTGTTCAGGGGGTTTATGTAAATTCTAGGGTTGGTGATGTCACTAACCCCGGAGGAATGTGGTGTTGTCTCTACCAGCCGTTTGTTGTAGTCCTTAAAAAGTGATTTCTGTAAAAGTAAATATCTCCCTTTGCTTTGAACTTTGAGCGCTGTAACTTTGCAGATGTTGTTTATGATCAAACAGCAACATTACACACTAACTATAGTAAGAAAAGTCAAATCATAATCAACCAGCCCTTTAATATCTGATAAGACTTTATTGTGATGTTCCTGACAGATATTCTACTGACCTCAAGTCTTATTCTCCTAACCCGAATCTAACGATCTACTAATACTCGAGTTTGACATGAAGTTAGTCATAGTGAGTAGAATGACTAAAGTGGACTGTTGAAATAAAGTGTACTGGATATTGACAGAACTGTAATGTCTGTGTAATAATTAGGTAAAATGTAAACAAATCTATGCATATTTTCCTGTACACGGCCTTGCCATTATTTGCATTTTTCTGATTTCAAAGGACAAACAGTGAATGCACACGTTAGACTTCCAGTCGCCCACAGTTTCACGTCCTCGGACATGATTCATAACTCATAATTCATAACTCGTGATTCATGCCTCTGTTGTGTTTCTGCGTTCAGTGTCGTCTCCCTCCGCTCTGCAGATCTGAAACTTCTCAGAAATGCTCTTCAGAATGTAAGAAATTAATCTTAGTAAAAAGTAGGATACTTTTATAAAGAAGCTTAAAGCAACTTTCAGTAAAGTTTAAGACTGTAAGTGCCGACTGACAGGACACTCAGTGTTACACACTACAGACTACACTGATGTCAACTCAAAATGGCCGCCGTCGACCTCTGAATCAGCCAATAGTGAGCCTGCAGGGGTGATGAGGTCACTGCAGCACAACACCAATCATTTCACCTAATTATAATAAAGACATTCAATTAAGACACTAAAACATTAATATAAAAAATAAAATAAAAATGTAATTTTTTGCATTGTGCAGAATTATCCCAAATGAGTATTTAAGCTGTGGAATCATTATCTCTTGATGTCTGTCTCCTCATTTACATTTAAAGCGATGACGTGAACATCAGTGGATCCACATCTCCGGGAAGCTGGAGCAATCCTCATTAAAGTGGCTTGATTTTGATTTATGTCTCATGGTTTGAAGATCAGTTGGAAAGTCAAAAGGTCAAAAGTTATTTATGCCATAGAAACATTGACATATTCACCCTTTATTCAAATATAAAAAATGTGTTAAACGATTTAGTAAGGATATGGTTTACATGTGCTTGGACTCGATTGTTTTAGCTGTAATTATATAACACAATGATGTTAGTAGTGTGTGAGGAACGACGTTGTGTGTGTGTGTGGATCGAGTGTTTATTACAGCGCTTCTGTTCACTTTCACTGCTGATCTTTTCTTATGTCACAGAAACATTTACACACTTCATTTAAGATTTATCTATTTGAATTGCATTTAAAATGTCCATGCATTTGGATATTGGACTACACAACTTTAACAAACTAATAAACTGAATGTGTTCAGATTTCTGTAAGAGTTCATTAGCGCCGCCGGAAGTGTTTGTCCATTCATTTCTCCCGTGGGAGACTCTTTGTTAAAGACTCATGAACCAAACCTGTCTGTGAACGTAATGGCTTTAGTGAGGGAAAGAACTCTCGTTGTGAACAGCATGATCACATATAAAACGATGGAGAAATATAAAACTGATCATTCAATTTTTTTATGATATAAGTAAAGAAAATATATTTTAAGCTTATTGCAAAATATGTGTATATATTCAAATATGTATTCATTCCAGCACAGTCATTTGCAGTGCTTCATGGGAGTGGGCGGAGCTAACAGAATCTTTTGGCATGTTTTGTTTTTTTCTGACTCTGATTGGTGTAATTTTCTGCACTGCATCATGGGTAATGTAGTTTTTACTCCCGGAACCAACAGTCATTTAAATATATGATTATTTAAATAGATGCAAATAGTAAATTATAACCATGATTTTTTTTGAGTGCTGAGATCTGACCTGTGCCATTAATGTATGAATGACAAATACGCATCATTTCATTAGTTTATGGTGAAATTGTGTAATTCAAATATACATAAATCTTTAATTTAGGTCTAAATATTACATTTTTATTTCTTAATAAAACATCAATTTTATCTTAATTTCTTTTATGTCTATCCACCTTTATTTATAAAGAGCTTTTTACAATACTGACCAGCTTTACAGAGATAACAGGAAAATAATGTTTGTTTCGTCAGATTAAAGTTATAGTCCAGCTAAAGTGAGTGTTTGATTGGCTCATTTCTGTAAATGACTGGATTGTTGACTGATTATGGAAAGAAATAATTATGGGGTTGTTATGTTTATGATTATGATTATGATTATGTGGTGCTCATGCTCCGCAGAAACGGGACAGATCAGTCATGTGACGCGAGGAGAATCTGCACAGATGTTCAGCACACACGCCTGAGACTCCAGGGACTGAATATGAATATATATTCACGTTTATATAAAACAGTGAGATCTCTGTGCCGAGGTTTGAGCGTAAAAACTGCCGTGTTTCCAGGTTTCTGTTAGAAATATCCCGAGGGATATTATTAAAATGATTTCTCCTGCAGAAAACAGAAAGAAAGACAGATATAAGAGCACAAAATATTCTTCCTTCCATAACAAACTTTTTGACAGTATATCAGCCAGTTTTTGGCCATGGGATTATGAATATCGGCCAATAATTGTGTAGACTTGGCAGATTAATAAAAGTGTTATTTCTTTTATCAGTTCCAAAATCTCCTGGCAGCGACAATTACTGTTTTAATGAGTTTATGAGTACATATTGTCCAAGTGTTCATTTGATTTACCAGTCATCTTGGATGGATATATATATATATATATATATTTAGATGGATGGATGGATATCATTTTTCTACATCGTCAGATCAGAATCTCATGCATGAGGGAAAAGGCATTTTATATTATTATCAATATGTTTTTATGATTCTGCCTGGAACATCTTTACATCAGAGCTGATGATATACTGACGCTTTGGGGGAAAACTAGCCTCTATATTCTCCATCTTAATAACATGAAACCTTTGAAAGTTTTTTGTTTGAGGCTCATAATAGCAGGTTAACTTAAGATCAGATAATCAGAAAGTTTGATGAAATTCTGCTATTTTTCCTGTGGACGGTCACAGCATTATCGAAGTGTTTCCCGGTGCAGTGTGTTATTGTGCTCTAGTGTGTTTCATATAAACCGCCTCTGATCAGAACATCCAAACACAACCAATAGTGCCTCTGAATCACCATATTCATTCAACAATCCTATGAAAAGCTTCGTACTTTCAGATTAAATCAAATCAGAGTCCAGTGCATGCTGGGAAAGTGATATGAATATGAAGGATATATGCATCTTCTTCTTCTGATGTTGATTCCAGATGCGTCAGAAGTGCTGATGTGAGGATTGTGTTCAGGCGTTTGCTCATGAGTAAATGATGCATCATTACAGTGTGAAACTAGAGCAGCTTCAACACATCTGTGCTTCACTATAGCAGTAATGTGGAGGAAACGGTTGTGCAGCGGCTTATTAACATCAATGACAACACTCCAAACATCGAAAACGTACACTCAAAATCTAAACATATCTAAATCTAAACATATCTAAATCTAAACATATCTAAGTCTAAACATATATAAGTCTAAACTAAGTCTAAACATATCTAAATCTAAATCTAAACATATCTAAGTCTAAATATCAAAATCTAAAATATCAAAGCAAGTTTCTGTGCTGAAAATCTTTCTTTTCTTTATAGTGGATTTATAGGGTTAGTGTTAGTTCACAGCAAGAGACAAACTATGTTTTACTATTTCAGACTTAAGCTTTGCTTGAAAAACCATCTTTCTTTAAAAAAATAATGACACTTGGTTTGATGAAGTTTACTGAACAAGATGCGAAACGTATAGTTTAATTTAAAACTTTCAGTACGTCCACATATAGCAATTTGAATGGACATCAACTGAGGATATATAATTTAAAGTATTATTAAATGGCATAACCGGCTGATGTCCATCAAATTCCTATTTTTCCTATTTTCTTTATAAATGTCTGAATGTCATGCATTAAATAGCCGACTCTTTTTACTTGATCTAATGCAATGACATCGAGACATTTATAATGACACGAGTATCCAAACACTGGTGATTCCTCCTCTCACTGACTCTATCAGTGTTAGATTTCATCATCATCATCATCATCATCATCATCTTCATCATCATCATCATCATCAGGGTTTTGTTCCTCCTCCCACTTCTAGTCCTCGTCATGTCAGTGCACGAGCACGAGCACGAGCATCACTGTTCCTGCACGCGAGATGAACATGTAAATCCGGGATGATCCTCAATGGAGAACATCTGTCCAGATGAGAAGCTGGTTTTCCTCAGCGCTCCTCGCGGGTAAGACTGGGAACATCTGCATGAACATCTGCATGAACATCGGCGTATTCACATCGATCGACTGCGAGACGCGCGATCAGGAAGTTATTGGCGAAACTCATCGCTAGTAGAGATTACAGTGAGTGAATGGATGCATATAGTGATGTCTGATGTCTGTCTTAATATAATGACATCGATCAGGATCATATGGATCTGTAATGCACACGAGCGAGTGTCTGTGCGCGCGCACGAGAGAGAGGCGTTTAACGGCGTTCAACTTTTCTCTCGTTATTGTATATTTGCTCAGTTCAGCTCTGGTGATGCACACTCATTCCTTCATTATAACACGGGTTAGTTTGTGAGAAGCATCAATATTCACAGCTAACAAAAATATGTTCTAGGAACGCTTTGATAACGATCCCATTATAGGCTACATTATTTCTGAATGTTCTGAAATTATTGTTTATGCAAAGGTTAGCAAAAAATAAATAAAGAAGAGAATGTGCCGTTTTATTATTTTACATGCATTTGGAAATGTTACTTTTTGATCGTTGAATGTTTTGATTAAAAAAACGTTTTTGTGAGAACGTTTTGAGGACTTCATTTGTTGCATGAACTTCTCAGACTACTCTTACAAGTCATCTACATTTTTCTTCCAGACTGGTAATAGAATTTAATTTGACTGCTAATTTGAATCAGAAAAGGAATGATTAGTTTGCATAACGATGAACGAACGTTATATTACTATTAGGCCACTGGAAGAGCGTTTGTTCATAACGTTGAGAGAACCTTGACAGAACGTTCCCTGTTCGCTCGTTATCGCGTTTGTTACACGGATACTTGCAAATTAAGTAAATTTACACATTAAATATTAATAAAGTTTTTGGGAAAAATGCCACATGTAAATAAGTTCAGAGATGAAAAATGTCAATTACTACATAGAAATGTATTATAATTATTAATCTTCATTTAAATAGGCTATTATTAATTTGAAGTTAATTAACTGGTTATTTCTGTTCAATGCTTTATTGTGCTCAACGTAAAAACAATGTTACTTATGGATAATAATCGTAATAATAACCATTTTGAGACACAAGATCACGCAATTAGTAATTAGTGTGAAGATCCAAATGACCCACGTCCCTCTGGGAACATCGCATTTACATGTTGGGAAGCGTAATTACGACATCAGATGCTTTCCAATCTTTTGTTTAGAGCAAAATGACAATGTACCTTTTTTTCTGTAACAAAAAGATGAAGAGAAAAATCCAGAGTTTCTCACTCGTAATTACGTCATAGTGATAGTGATAGATATCATTGTGATATTATGCATGCTTATGTAGTGAGATGCATTAATTATATGCATGCTGAATTAAAGCTTGCACGCATATTTCAAATCGGGAATAACTTATCAACAGTATCGTAAATTCTTTAGCTTCATTTGCTCATAATAAATCAAAACAATATCCAAACAGGTCCAGCAATGCACATGCACATTCTAGCATAAAAAATAAGCAACGCTTCTATGAAATGAGTGTCTCTGTAAGGCGGACTGAAGCCATCATACTGTCTTCTATATACTATAGACCGTCCACTGTCCTCATAGCGTCACGTGTGACTGAATCAGAACCGTAGCACTGAAGCAGAGGCGTTTGTCTCATGTAACACACGTCATCATGCATATCGCTTGTTCTGGCTTTAGTATGAGTACAGCAGCAGTGGCGATCCTGCAGTTACATCTGAATCCTTCCACACATCTACACACTGTTTAGTGCAGATTCTGGCTTCAGATTTACATTGTGCATCAAGTGGCGATGCAGCTTTTTGTTTGCACAAAAGTAAAGAAAAAATGGCACACCTTGAAATACACTAGTATTTTAATGAACTGTATTATGCATAATTCTTAATGACAAAACTATTTTAGTTTTTAATATTTAAGTGCATGTGTTCAAGTCATGCAAGTACAGGAAAGACCAAAAACTTGCTGTTAAACTGTGATATTATGCATGCTTATGTATTTATTATATGCATTAAATGCTGAATTGATGCTTGCATGCATATTTCAAATCTGGAATAACTTGTCAAAAATATAATAAATTCTGATGCTTTAGCTTAAATTGCACACTAAGAACAACATATGTCTTCTTTCAGGCGGGTCCAGCTAATGCAAACGCTTAAACAAATAAGCAATTATTAACTTTCTATGAAAGTACTTGCTCTGTAAGGCCTTTTTTATACTAGTGGACGATGCAGATTTTTGTGCACAAAAGTAAAGAAAAAATGCCAAACATTAAAATGCACTAGTATTTTAATGAACTGCAATATACATAATTCCCAAAACAACATAGTAGAATGACATATCTGTTTTAGTTTTTAATATTTAAGTGCATGTGTTGAAGTTTGGATGCACTGTACCTAATGAGAAAAAGTTTGTCCTTTATTATTGTTTAGTTTGCGGTGTGATTTTGATGTTTGTGTGTCTCTCTCCTCAGATGACAGCATCTCTCCTCGACCACCGCCCGTCGTCATGAACATGCAGATGTGGACATCAGCCATATGGACTCTCACATCAGCTTCAGCTTGACTGAGATGTTTGATGTTTACGGGGATATATGTGGAGGCCTGTGTGTGTGTGAAGAGAGAGAGGGTGTTTTCACCGCCAGCTGTGAGAACAGAGGGATTAACAGTCTGTCGGAGGTGATGCCTTTACACTTCACTGCATATCATCTTCTGCTCACAGGGAATCTGCTAAAGAAAGTCTCGCTCAACGACTTCGTTCAGTACGAAGGACTCACTATTTTACATCTCGGCAACAATGATATATCAGAGATCGACGGTGGTGCTTTTAACGGACTTCAGGGATTAAAACGACTGCATCTGAACAATAACAAAATCGAAGTGCTGAAGGACGACACGTTCCTCGGACTCGAAAGCCTGGAGTACCTGCAGATTGACTATAATTACATCAGCCACGTTGAAGCGAAAGCCTTGAGCGTTTTACGTCACTTAGAGGTGCTCATCCTCAATGACAACCTGCTCTCCGCTCTGCCCAACAACATCTTTCAGTTCGTTCCATTAACGCATCTCGATTTAAGAGGCAATCAGCTCAAAGTGCTTCCCTATAATGGGCTTCTGGAGCACTTGAGTCGCGTGGTGGAGCTGCAGCTGGAGGAGAACCCCTGGAACTGCTCCTGTGAGCTCATCGCACTAAAAGCCTGCTCGAAAGCATCTCCTACACGGCTTTAGTTGGAGATGTGGTTTGCGAGACCCCGTTTCGTCTTCACGGTCGAGACTTAGACGAGATCTCCAAGCAGGAGTTGTGTCCTCTGAGAGCCATCGCTGAGTACGACATGCGTGCTGAACCGGCTCACGTCGGCGAGATCCTCTATAAAACCACACCGGCGACTTCCATCCCGGGCTTCGCCTCCTCGACAGTCCTACGCTCAACTAAATCCAGCCGAATCCCGGGAAAACTCCGCGTTAAACCCACTCCTCGCTCATCTAGCAAGCCGCAGAACTACGGCCCGATGTTAGCTTTCCAGACGAAGTCCCCGGTTCCTCTGGACTGTCCGAACGCTTGCTCCTGCAATCTGCAATCTCAGACCTCGGCTTGAACGTGAACTGCCAGGAGAGGAAGATCGAAAGCATCTCGGATCTCATTCCCAAGCCGTACAATCCTAAAAAGATGTATCTAACAGGGAACTACATCTCTGAGGTGTGCAGCTCTGACTTTGACGGCGCGACCGGACTTGATTTGCTCCACTTGGGAAACAATCGCATATCCGTCGTTCACGATCGGACGTTCAGCCAGCTTATACATCTAAGACGATTGTACTTAAACGGGAACTTGATCGAGCGCCTCTCTGAGGATATGTTCTATGGGCTACAAAGCTTGCAGTTTTTATATTTGGAGTATAACGTGATTCGGGAGATTGCGAACGGTGCTTTTCAACAGGTTCCCAATCTTCAGCTTCTGTTCCTCAATAACAACCTCCTCAAGACTCTTCCTCCTAGCGTCTTCCATGGATTAAACCTCGCGCGAGTGAATCTACGCAACAACCACTTCCGAAGTCTCCCGGTCGCCGGTGTCCTGGAGGATCTCGCGGATCTGGTGCAGATCGATCTCTTCGAGAACCCCTGGGATTGTTCGTGTGTCGTAGTGGAGATGCGAAGCTGGCTGGAGAAACTCGGCGCCGGGATCGTTTTAAACTCCGTCGCGTGCGAATCTCCACCGAGGCCTCGGGCGAAGACATGCGCTTCATTCGCTCTTATCAACTTTGCCCGGAAACCTCGAACGTTCAGTCGTCCGTAGCGTCGCCTTCGGAGGAATCCATTCCCGGAAGCACCATCACTTTAGAAACTTTGGATTATGATGTGCAGAATCCCACGGTTCCACTCTCAGTGCTGATTCTCGCCTTGCTGATGCTTTTTATATTGTCCGTGTTTGTCGCGGCAGGGCTTTTCGCTGTTATAATGAAGCGCCGGAAGAAGTCGGAACGGTTAGCTTCGGTAAACGCCAGCGATAAGACTAGATCGGCGGCGAGCCACGTGTACGAGTTCATCCCGCCGCCAGCCGAGAGCCTAGCCAAGAACAACGCCGAGGGAAACGCTATGGAGGATACAGGGACTTCGAAGAACTCAGAGTTCTGGCGGCGAACTCGGATGATGAAGTCCGGAGCAGATCCGAGTTCAGCGCGGGAACGCCGGATACGCTAAACACACACTCGCTTCTGGACGACAACTACTTTTACCGGGAGATCTTGGCCCGGGACCAGCCGGGCTCGTACAGGGGGAGTTTAGCATGCAAGCATCAGTACCTGGATCATCCGTACTCGAGTCCCGAGCGGGTCCAGGATCAGTTCTTGGGTCCCGAGCGGGTCCAGCAAACCGTGATGTTCTGCTCCCCGCCGGCCGCCGTCTACATCGAGCCCAACCGGAGCCAGTACTGGGAGCTCAAAGCCAAGC
Organism: Leuciscus waleckii; assembly: GCA_900092035.1. NCBI lineage: Eukaryota > Metazoa > Chordata > Actinopteri > Cypriniformes > Leuciscidae > Leuciscus > Leuciscus waleckii. The sequence goes on from FLSR01001108.1 coordinate 110,086, forward strand.
TGCACTTCGAGCCCGACTATCTGGAGGTTCATGAGAAAAGGACAACTTTCACTCAGTTCTGAAATATATGTATTTGTCTTCATTTTCTTTAAAAAAAAAAAAAAAAATTGGGGAGAAATCGTGTTTTCTGAGAGATATGAGGGTGAATCTCAGGCACCTCAAAGTTCAAAAGAAAGACAAGTTGTTATTTTGATATTTTGACGATTTTATACTTATAATTATTTTCACTTTATTTATATTTTAATTATATTTTGCCTATATTTATTACTATAATTTTTTTTATTTACTTTGTTTATTGCATTGTGCCATTATTTGCTGGACAATTAAGCACAGTTTCCCTCAATTTCTACTGTCAATCGAGTTCATATTAATGTGGAAACAAACTATTATTTAAATGGTAAATTTAGAATAGTTATACATCATAGTAGTATTTGACGTACAGCTTTTAATGCACTGGAAAATTTTTACTTAAATTCTAATATTATTATATGGGCAAAAATATTTTTTTTTATTATGTCAATGCAAGGATTGTACTATATTTTAATTCGAAAATGTTTTTTATTTAAAAAAAATATATATTTTTAAGGGAATTTTATGGTACTAAATTAATTTATAAAGTAGTTATAATCCATTTATTCACTTTTTGAACTTAAACTGGTAAATCTTGAACGCTTTAGAGCGACAGACTGAAGTTTGGTCTCTTTTTAAAGACGACACTTGGCAGATTATTGCTGAAGTGAAGAAAAGTTTTAAAAAAGTGAACTTAAAGTTATACAATTTTACATTTATTGTTATGAAAAATGCACAAAAATACTATTTTCAGTTTTTATATGAAATATATTGTTTCCCAAAATGAAAACCATAAATGTAAACAAGCTGTGCTCCAAATTTGAGGTTGATATCTCAAAAAATATGCTTTAAAAAAACGTAACATTTTGATTATAATTTTTTTTAAATTGCTTAATTTTTTTTATGAGTTAATGTAAAAATATGTTGCCATAACTTATTAATTGTATTATTATTACATCAAATACATCATTCAATTATTTAAAAAATAATAATATTAATTTAAATTATTTATTTTTTTTATGTAAAATTGTGACCATTTTTCAACGAACACTTTTTTTTCATTTTTGCTTTTAAATTTTGAGATGTTTTTGTGAGATTCACTCCATATTCTCTCATGCATATCGTGTTCAAAAGTGTTATGATATACTTATGCAGTATCATGAGTTTAATACGTCGTCAGTCGATGGATGATTTCTGTGTGTGAATATAAAAGTGACGCTCGTCTTAAAGATAAAGTTATTTATTATCTCACAGCACTTGTGGCCAAAAGGGACAATCGGTTTCGTCGTGTTCTTATTTGTGTACGTACACATTCTTTCATAACTCGTACTGGTGTACTTGCATACATCGACTCTGGAGATCTTTGCACTTTTTTTGCTTAAATTCTATTAAGAAGATTTTTGTAACATTTATATCGACAGTCCTGTTACTTTTCAGATGTAATTATGCTGGGAAATGTGTTTTTATTGAGTTTTTTCTGAGTATGTTCATGATCTAAAAGGCATATGCATTGAAAGCACAAAGTGTACAGTATTTACCCTACAGTTGCTGTGCAATATCGAACCTCCCTTTAAGTGTGTCCGCCCACGCCGGCCAATAAGAATCTCCATGAGAGCCGACGACGAGGACGAGGACGACAGGGAAACCGCGAGCCAAACCCCTCCAGCTCTCGGCGTTCTGATGTGTGACTCAGTGAAGGAAACAACAGCCCAAGCCGCTTTTACACCACAATTTGTTATTCAGCAAATGCCAATGAAAATTTCATGCAGGGCTTCAGGCGAGAGAGTCTGGAGAGATTGTTATGCAAAAACCGCAGTCGCTGCGGAACATCAGTGTTTTCTCCTCATTCCTGTAAAATATTTACTATTATTTCATGCTTTTTTAAAGTCGCTGTCATGACTATATTGTGTGACTGTATGTGCAACTTGAATGAATCTGTTTTTGCACTGAAGTTTTGTCTTCAGCGTCCATGTGTTCCTAAATAAAGCTCTGAATAATTGACAGAACACATGTTTGCTTCAGGACAGCACAGGTGAAGTGTTTCAGATGCTGGACAAACGTCCAAACTCGACATCTAATGGCTCAAGATGTGCTCGCATTAAAGATGCTCTTCCAGACTCTGTCCATCTCTGCACTGGAACACGAGCAGGTTGTCAAATATGTGTATTTATCCAGCATTTCAGGCTTTATTCATTGCTTATCACATGACCTTTTACATATGTTCATTAACAGTGAAGCATGAAGAAGCGCCCGTGGCCTGTGTGCTGTTCACCCGAGGCCGGGTTAGTGTTCGTCTCTGGCGGAGAGAGCCTGTGGCCGGGAAGTTCCTCTAGTGAAAGAGCTTCAGATATTGAGTGTTCGAGTCGTCGTGTCTTTATGACAACCACAGATTAATGCATTTCATAATTATCACACAAACGGTTCACACTGAGCTCGCATTAGCCGTGTTTCCATCCGACTGTTTTGAGATATTGCATATAAAAGAAATGCTGGATAATTCTAAAAATAGTGCATTAAAAAAATTGGAAACAATTGTTGGAAACAGATTTATCAAATAAATCCCATGATGTGCAACAATAACCCATGTGACGATAAACTCAGCGTCGGCTGTGATTGGATAACTGGAGTACCCAGCGGACCAATGGCGTCGCAGCGTCTCTAATGTTGGTTTGGTGTTTCTGAAAGTCGAAGTGTGTGATCAGAATGATTTGGTGTAATTCCCTCCAGATGTGTGTTCCCGAACACCAGCATCCCAACCTTCCCAACATTCCATCCTTTAGTTTGTGCTCATTCACTCCAGGTCTGTGTGGAAACTTGTTTCTGTTACGGAATCCAAAATAAAAATGGTAACTGGGACTTTATATCTCACATTTCTGACTTTTTTCCCTCAGAATTATGAAATATAAACTCAAAATGTTGAGTTATAAAGTCAGAATTACGAGATAAAAAGTCTTAAGTCGAGTATCTTTTTTATCTTGTATCCCGTGGCGTAAACAAGCTTCCGCCGCCAGTGAGAATGAGTTTCTTTCCATCGTCTTTCTTTGTCCTCGTGTGAAACGTGGAGTTTAGTTGGATTTGCTGCCGATGATGCAGTTTTTCCCAGTTTTCCGAAGACACGCAGCTGAAGAACGATCCTCAGAGTTTCAGGAAGCTTCATAATAATAATAATAATAAATTTTATTTGTAAAGCACTTTACATTTGACACCAAATCTCAAAGTGCTACAGTAGAACATAATTAAAAACAATACAGTATACAATAAAAACACAACATGTTAAAAGACGGGACTAAAAACAAGCATTAGCTGTTAAAATAAGCCTGTGTAAAAAGGTGGGTTTTTAGTCCTTTTTTGAATGTGTCCACTGTCTGCGGGGCCCTGAGGTGGTCTGGGAGGGCGTTCCACAGGCAGGGAGCAGCGACTTGAAAGGCCCTGTCGCCCATTGTTTTGAGCCGTGTCCTGGGCATGACCAAACGGTGCTGTTGGCCTGACCGGGTTCTGGTTGATGAATTTGGTGTGAGCAACTCAGTGAGGTAAGTGGGGGCCGCACCGTGCAGACAGTGATGGGTCTGAAGGAGGACCTTGTATTCTATGCGGGACTGAATGGGGAGCCAGTGCAGTGAACGGAGGATGGGGGTGATGTGCTCATGTTTTCGCACCCCCATCAGGACCCTGGCAGCGCTGTTCTGAACATACTGGAGCTTTTGAAGGCTCCTGCCAGGAATCCCGATGAGGAGTGCATTACAGTAGTCCAGCCTGGAGGAGACAAAAGCATGGACGAGCTTCTCTGCAGCAGAAAGGGAGAGGGAGGGGCGCAGTTTGGAAATATTGCGTAGGTGAAAGAATGCAGTTTTGCAGATGGAAGTGACATGACTGTCGAAGGAAAGGTGGGGGTCAAATTTTACCCCTAGGTTAGTAACAGAGGAAGAGAGAGGAGTAGTGTGTCCAAAAAGTGAAACAGTGGTGATTGAAGAAGAGCGGAGTTGATGAACGGTTCCAGTTTGAATGGCCTCTGTTTTGGAGCCATTCAGCTGCAGGAAGTTTTGACTCATCCACGCCTTTATCTCCTCCAGGCAGGAACTAAGGCGGGCAGCCGTGGCAGAGGGGGAGCTAGAGGGAGTGACTTGAAGGTAGAGTTGTGTGTCGTCAGCATAGCAATGGAAATTAACTCCATGCCTGCTGACGACACGACCCAAGGGGAGCATGTAAATGGTGAAGAGGGTTGGACCGAGTACGGAGCCCGGGGGACCCCACAGGTGACAGTGTGGGGTCTGGATTTTACATCCCCCAGAGCTACATACTCGGTTCTATCAGTGAGATAGGAGTGAAACCATTTCAGGGCAGTACCAGAGAGACCTGTGTAGTGTTGAAGTCGGTGCAGGAGAATGTGATGGTCTACAGTGTCAAACGCAGCAGAGAGGTCGAGAAAAATGAGGAGGGATGTGGAACCGGAATCAGAAGCCATCAGCAAATCGCTGGTGACTCTGATAAGAGCTGTTTCTGTGCTATGGGAGGGACGAAAACCAGATTGAAATTTCTCATATAGCCTGTTGGATTTGAGATGATTATTGAGCTGGGTGGAAACAACTTTTTCCAGGAGTTTGGAGATGAATGGGAGATTAGAAATGGTCTGTAATTCGACAGTGGTGTAGTGTCCAGGGTGGGTTTTTTGAGGAGGGGTTTGATGACAGCAGTTTTGAGGGAGGTAGGAACATAGCCTGTCTCTACGGACATGTTTATTATTTTAGTTATGAGAGAACTGATAGAGTTAGTGTGAGTTTTAAGCAGAGGAGATGGGAGGGGATCAAGGTGGCAAGTGGATGTTTTGGATTTACGAATGATGTTCTCGACCTCCTGCTGCGTTGTGGGGGACAGTTGTGATAGGGTTTGAGCGATGGGTATTGCGGGCAGGTCTAGTGAGGTGCTATTTAGAAGTGGAAATGAGGAGCGAATATTGTCAATTTTTGATGTGAAAAAATCAAGAAACCGGTTGCAATTTATATCGGTTGGACTGTAGAATGAGGAGATCTGTGGTTTGATGATGTGATTTATTGTGGAGAACAGTTTTTTGGAGTTACCTGGGTTGTTGTTTATAAGTGTTGAGTAGTGTTCTGACCTAGCCTTGGAGAGTGCTTTGGCATAAGCCCTACGATGTTCCCGGTAGGCCAACTTATGCACCGTCAGGTCAGATGTTTTGCAGGCACGCTCCAGGACACGGCCAGACCTCTTCATCCCTCTCAGCTCGTTTGTAAACCAGGGGGCAAGCGGGTAAACGTGACTGTCCGGGTTTTTAATGGAGCAAGACAATCCAGAATAGAGGTGAGGCTGGTGTTGTAGTAGTCCATTAAGTCGTCAGCTGATGAGTGAGGAGAGGGGGAGAGATGCTGGAGATGTTGACTGAGGGAGGTGGCGTCCAAGTTCTTGATGTTTCTGAAGGTCATATGGCGTTTTGGTTTGGTGGGAGGAACTAATATTGGGACTTCAAATGTAACCGCCAGGTGATCGGAGACACCCACGTCATACACCTGAAGGCCTGAAACTGAGAGGGAGTCTGTAATGACAAGGTCGAGTGTATGCCCCCTATTGTGTGTGGGGGCATCCACAAGCTGTTGGAGGTTAAGACAATCCAGGGTTTGTTTGAAATTTGAGGCCAGTTTACAGTTATGGGAGTCCACGTGTATGTTGAAATCACCAATAACCAGAATATTTGAGTGAGCTGTGCAGAGGGAGATTAGAAAATCATGAATGTCAGAGATGAAAGTTGGTTGTGGTTTGGGAGGGCAATAGACGAGGGCTATTGTTGCTGAAAAAGCTTTTTTGCAACTGAAAACCAGACTTTCAAATGAGCCAGTACTGGGCACAGACACGGGGGATAATTCAATGTTGCTGCGATGTAAAACAGCTAGGCCCCCACCACGGCCAGTTGTACGAGCCTTATCGAGGTAGTTGTACCCGGGTGGGCAGGCCTCATTTAGGGATGAGTATATTCCAGGCTGCTGCCATGTCTCTGTAAGACAGAGAATGTCTATCCCCTTATCCAGGATGTGGTCGTATATAAGTCCTGATTTGTTTGACAGGGACTGCACATTCAGCAGTTCAAATGTCATTTGAGCTCTAAAATCCAGTTTATTGACAGGGCGGAGAACCCTGCGATCCACTCCAGGTTTTACAGTACACCGTTTACACCCAGCACTATCTATGCCAGGAGTGGCGGTACTCTGATGACGCAAACGGTGACGTGTCAGTTGCGCAACGGGACGCGATGCCGACCAGAGGGATGAGATGGAGCTGTGGTCACCGGATTTAGACACAACAAACCGGCGCCTTGATCCCCTATGGATATATCGAGGTCGGTACGGAAGCTCAAGTTGCTGCGGGGGAGCTTGGTTGTTGTTATTAAGAGCTCGGAGATGTTGCATCGAGGTGTCGGACCACAACATGATGCGTGATGTGTTTGCGGCTAGCCGATATCCAGGCGAGTTTTTTATTTTTTATTTTTTATTTTTTTTGAAACTTTTTATGCATTTATTTAAAAATAATAATAATAATTTTGCCCACATTTGAATTGATTTACAGCACAGCGTCAGTCGTGTGTCGATCTGAACACTGAACTCTGAATGCCATGTTGGTTTTGAACACTATGAACTGATGAAAGAGAATAATTTTGTCCTTTAGCAAACCCTCATCAGCATCAGTCGCTCTTTCTTTCTGTAGTTACAGAAGCCCTGAGTGTGTGACATATAAACAGATTCATTCATGTATATGAATTAAAGTAGAGTAGATTCTTCTATAGAGTTCATAAGGAGTTGAAGCCGTTTCCCTCATTAGCAGAGAGTCTGTGTTTCTCCTGTTCCTCATTAAAAGCTCACCTCAGGCTTGAGGAGTTTCAGCACCTCTGGCCCGTTCATCAGTCATGTGGATGAGAAGAAGAAACGTGTGTTTCTCTCAGAGATTCAGCAGCTTCACCATCAGAACATGATCATTCCACCAGCAGATCATGCCTTTCTTTCTGAAGATCTGTCATTCCTTCATCAGTCTAAACATGCGGACACAGACTCGAGATGATGGCTGACGTTTCTTCTGAATACTGGACCTGATCCCTGCGTTCGATCATATGTTTTCAGAAGTTCAGTCTTGTGTTTCATCTGAAACTGATGCTCATAAACGCCAGCAAGCCGAAGGTGACAGTGGCAGAACAGCTCAACTGTAACCAAAAATACAAATATGATATTGAAATTTTCAATGTGGACAGAATTCACAGAAATGTAGCGGTGTTACAATGTATCGTGTTACAATGTATCGCAATACAAAAGTGCAACAGTAAGTATCGTGGATCGTTCATCCAAAATAAAAATTACTGTGTAAGAAAAAAATCAAAGTTTTCAGAGTTTTAGTGTCAGTTCTACATTAAACTACTATATATAATGTTGAAAATAATGTATTATAATGCAATGGGGGAATATTTGAGTGTCCTGATAATGTCAGAGTTCAAGCATATTCATCTGAAATAATTGTGTATTTTCATCTTCAGAATCATGAATATGTTTATTCTGGTGTCTCTATTGTCCTGTATTGGGTTTATCAGCACCAAGTCCAAGACTATTCTTATTCCAATGTAAAACCAAATTTAGCTTTTTAATCAACTGTATATTTTTTGTTCACCTTTTATCATGTGTCTTGGAGTATCGCAATAATATGGTATGGTGAGTTCAGTATCGTGATATGTATCTAATCGTGACATGAGGGGATTGATACACCCCTACTTTATTATATATATAATGTTCATTTCATTATAGCACCTTATAACTTTATATATATTTATAATTTTTAATCTTTTTATTTTTATTTTATTTTTATTTTTTCTAATTTTTTATTTATACCTATGTTACTTGTCACTTGTCTTGTCACTTTATATTGTATGTGTACTGGAAGCTACTGTCACCAAGACAAATTCCTCGTATGCGCAAGCATACTTGGCAATAAAGCTCTTTCTGATTCTGATTCTGATTCTGATGTTCTCTTGGATTCCAACCTTTGTGACAACTAGCCCCGGTCTCTACTCAACAGAGTCCAGAGCTGAGTTTATGAGGTTCTGAGAAACCCGTCCAGCTCTTCCCAGTTTGCCGGGCTGGAAGAGACTCTGTGGCAGACTGTGTGTGTTGAAGTGTTGAAGTGTCAGAGAGAAGCGTCTCTCAGCGCTGGAAATGAGGCCAGATCTGGATTATATAGCCTGAGGAGCAGATGACTGAGAGTTCACTGGAGGAGAAACAGCTCAGATCTGCTCTTTCTAGAAGAGTGGGTTTCCCGTTCCCCACGTCACATAACAGGCACTCGCAGGAGCCAATGGGAGACCAGCAATTTATTTGCTTGACTCCGCCCCCTCCTCTGCGGGACTATATTGTGTTCTGGTGCGAGACTTCAGGTTCATGAGCCGCTTTAGGGGAATCACGCTAGAATCACAGCAAAGTGCAGTAAACAGTTTTAAGGGGTCCTGATGCCCTTTTCACAAGTCATAAGTCTTTGATGTCCTCAGAGTGTGTGTGTGAAGTTTCAGCTCTAAATACCCCACAGATATTTTTATATAGCATGATAACATTGTCACGTTTTTAGGGTAAGAAAACCGCTGTTTTTGTGTGTGTTCCTTTAAATGCAAATGAGCTGCTGCTCCCGGCACAGGGGGCGGAGCTTCAACAGCTTGTGTGTGTGTGTGTGTGTGTGTGTGTGTGTGTGTGTGTGTGTTAGCAGCTCCTATGACCTCACAAACACACTAAACATTTCAAAAACGTTTAGACTTTTATGTTCAAACCGGAGTCAGACAAAGATGGAGAGACTCAAGAAGAAGTGAAACATGTAGAAGCAACAGGACATTTCTGAATGGTTAGTTTATGAGTTTATGCAGCTGATGTGTAGTTATGTTCTAGTCATTGATTAGCATATTCTGTCTTGATAATCTATGAATCGTGTTCCCGCCCATTTGTTGTAGTCGATTTCTTTAAAGCAAATATCTCTCTTTGCTTTGAACTTTGAGCGTTGTAACTTTGCAGATGTTGTTTATGATCAAACACACATTACACACTAACTAAAGTTAGAAAAGTCAAATCATAATCAACCACCCCTTCAAATTATTTGCTCTAGAAACCCATGTTTATGATTATGACAATACATTACAATAATACGATAAGAAATACCAGTTTGCAATATCAATGTTTCGTATAACTAGAAAGCCAACCAGAACATTCACTAACGTTCCATTAAGTTCTAAAAACATTATTTCCGAACGTTCAAAACATCTACAGTTTTTTAAATGTTTTTTCTTGGTTATGTGAAACATTGTATCATTCTTCAAACAACACGGAAACGTTACTTTTGGATGTTCTATGAACGTTCTGAAACAAGTAACATTTAAAAAACGTTTGATGAATATCTGAACATGCAATCTATCAAAAGAAAAAACAGAATCTCTGATTTGAAACATTTTATGATTCATGGATTGTTTTTATGAACACATGAATGTGAGGAAGTTTCATAAAAAGCAACAAAAAGCTGATAAAATCGTGTATTTGTCACAGTCTTGGTCCGGATGAGATTGATCATAAACACAGAGTCGATCGAGTCCATCAACACCTCAAAGCTTCAGTCTTTCCTCTTCATGTGTTCAACATTTCATTCTGTAACGTTACGCAGTTTTGATTTATATGCTGTTGAATCGTGTTATTTGACGTGCGTCAGCAATACTTCTATCGCTTCTTCTTCTCCTGTGTTTGATGAGGAGATTCTGCACTCTTTCAGTAGATGTGTAACAGCGCCATCTACCATATAACAGTGGAAACTGGAAAATTCCATCAGTGGCAGGGAAAGAGTTAAAGGCCAGATAACTGTGAACATATGTTTTATTAATGTTACAGGAAGAGCGTTTGTTCATAACTTTGAGAAAACCTTTGCAGAACGTTCTGAAAACCTAGCTTGAGTTGTTTGTCAGAATAAGCCTGTGTGCATAAATGATTCACTCAGAGTCAACGCATGCATCAAGCCTCCAGGACTTCAGAAATAACACTGTCCTCAACACACAAAATAACTTATGTAATTCAGAAGTCGTCCACCTCAGCCTCTGATAGTAATGCACAGCTAAACGCTTGCTTAATGAAACTGCTGCATACATGCGGATGTCAGTCTGCATTACGATGGATATTTGCAGTTTGTTTTTCAGTCGCTGTGAGCATCGGCTGCGTGCTGTTCTGACATTTCATCAGCTGGACAGTGGAGGAAAACATTTGTCCTCATTTTCTCTCTCTTATTAACGTGTGGTGTGAGTAGCCGTTCAAACGCACACAGTCTTGCATTAAAAACAGCAGCATGAGATGGAATGATTTGAACATAAGGAACATTAACTCATGCACACCCTGTACACTTAAGGGGCCTTATTTTAACGATCTAAGCTCATGGTCTAAAGCTCACGGCGCAAGTGCACTTATGGCGTCTGAATCCACTTCTGCTAGTTTAACGATTGGAAAAATGGTCGGTGCTCCCGGCACTGGCCTAAAAGGGTTGTCTCTATTCTCTTAATGAGTAATGGGTGTGTTTTGTCTCTATTCTCATAATGAGTAATGGGTGTGTTTTGTCTCTATTCTCTTAATGAGTAATGGGTGTGTTTTGGGCGTAATCGTCTATTAATTCCAAGCTCTGAAATATTTTAGGGATGCACGATATATCGGCCACCATATCGGTAGCGGCTGATATGTCATTAAAAACATGTCATTTTTAATGTTAGCGATATCTGCCCGATAAGAAAATGTGGCTAATATGTTAAAGCTGATAAATAATGGATTATGTCCATCAGCTGAGACACTTCAGATGTGCAGTGTTCGCCATGATGGTTTTAAAATGCTTGAAATATGACTGGAATCACTTCAAAAAAGGAAAATACAGTTAAGTGCAAAATGTGCCACGCAAGTATGTAATATAGACTACATATAATTATAATGAGAACATTTGAATTGTGTGCTTGGGACATGGCTTTTAATGGTGGTGAGACTTTTGTATTTGTAATCAGGTTTCTCAGCCAATATATTGGTTATCGGCTTTCAAATATAAAGAATTATCGGGCAAAAGGTTCATATTGGTGCATTCCTTAAAAAATGTTTTAGGGTAGAAATTGTTGATAAAAATATTTCTTAAATTCTTATTCTTAATCCTTATTCAGAGAATCATAAACAACTGGAAAATACATGGGGCTTTCAAATATTGTTGTGGACAATGAGGAGCCTAGGGCTGCGTCCGAAGTCGCAAACTCTCTTGAGTAGGTACATTTTTAGAAGTTTAGGAGTGAAAAAGTTTGAGGACCACTGTTCTATGTGGAGTGAGTCGCCCCCTCATGGTCAGAGAGAGAGAGTGGACAGGAAATGGAGGGGGATTGACTGGGACTTTCCAAAAGATTTGAATCTAAATTGTTCTGCTTTTCTCATTTCAAGGCAATCTACAAGATGGTGGGGATGTTATCAGATGAAGATGAACGAGGACGGCCTGACGCCCGAGCAACGGGTCGACAAAATCTTCAGTAAGATGGATAAGAACAACGACGACCAGATCTCATTGGAAGAGTTTAAAGAAGCAGCAAAGGGTGACCCCTCCATTGTATTACTGCTGCAGTGTGACCTGCAAAAATGAGCGTCTCGGAAAAGAGCCAGGGACTGCACAAATGATTAATGTTCCATTCAGTTTGCAGCTATTTCCACTGATAAAAAAAGTTGCTTGGACTACCTTTCAATGAATCCGCTTCCTGTGTTTGAAACACTTGTGTGCATGAGAATGTTCTTTGCTAACGAATTTCACATACGCACCCACACAAACACCTTTGCACACATAAATACTCTCTCACACAGATACAGACCATGCCATGCATACACACACACATGCACAAATAGAATTATATGAATATTAATATACATACATATTAAGTGGTCAAAATTTACTGCCAATATGTGAAGAGTGTGCAAAGTACCTTCTGAATCCACTGGAGCTTGAGCATCATTGATGTGCTGTATTAAATCGAGCTACTATTTATTGTACTGATGCTAGCTATGTGTACCATATACTGCGTAATGTCAACCGAACTGATTCTTATGGTAATCGTAACTATTCCGGACTTACCCACTCGTCTGGATGGACAAAAAGATAAGCTCATGTCCATCGAACTTTTCCCTTCAAATGTGCTTGTACTGTTGGTGAATATAAATGTAGTTTCTTTGCATGCCATTAGGTTTGCCTTAAGAATACTTCCCTCATTTGCATCCTGCATAAAGAATGATAACAAGCCTTATTTAAAAGAAAAAACAGCTATTGAAATTTGAGTTGTGCAATAGAATTAGATGGATAATTCATTGGTTTTGCAAAGATCTTCAAATGTGGTGCACTAGATGGGAAAAGGCTAGTATACTACACCTTCTATGTCTAGCATGTACATCACATGTGAGGGGGTTAAATGTGACCGAATGTAATCGGTGAGAACAATTCCACACATTAAAAATATCCCCATATTAAACTTACAAGATGTGCATTTTCAGAATGCACTTCAGAATGTGATCAAATGAAATAAATTGCATATCAGTGTGCAGATTAATGTGGGGCCCAGGCATGGAATGAATTTGTGAAGATCATTTTTGAGTTGTGTCATTAGGTTTAAAGATGATTTTGCCTCAAACATGTATCTGTTGGAACTCCCTACTCGTTCTTGACAGCTGAAACCGTCCAAGACTGTATTTAATCATACTTTTTACACACTGCTCTTAAAGGAGAACTCTAACTGAGGGTTTTAAAGGTCAACCCTAATGTTATTACTTTTTAAATCCAGGCATTTGCACCAACTGCACATTTTGAGCACTGACTCAATTTCTAAATACGCACATTTCTGTGCTCCATTTGAAAGTACTTTCTGCCAGTGTCAAGAGCTTTACACAAGCATAACCTTTGTCATTGTAATGTTTACCTACATAGGCACCGCACCAAATTCATGCAATGGCAAACTTTTCCAATTTAAAAGTTATTTTGTACATGTAGCATGTATTGTGCCCCTGACGCCATGGCTGCACTTACTCCTTGTGTTGTGGTTTAAACTAATAAAAGAGTATATGGGATATTTTCTCAATGTCTGGGTTTGATTTGAAAGGAGTTTGGTTGTCAATATGTAGATACTGAAATGTATTACCTCACCTGCACTCACCATATCATTTGTTAAAGGAATAGATTGTTGAGGGATAGATTAGATCCTCAAGTTGTTCCAAACCTGTATGACTTTCTTTTGCTGAACACAAAATAATATATTTTGAAGAATGTTGGTAACTAAACAGGCCCAGGGGTCCCACTGACTTCCATAGTATGGAGAAAAAAAATTTCAACTGGGGCCATCAACTGTTTGGTTACCAACCATCTTCAAAATATCTTCTTTTTTGTGTGTTCAGCAGAAGAAAGAACTTAGCATAGGTTTGGAACAACTTGAGGGTGAGTAAATAACTGTGAACTATCCCTTTAATCAAGCAAATGGGACAGATACAAGTAACTTTTATGCAATTTGGAGTCACTTTTGAATACACTTGTGCTGTAATTTAAAGGAAAACATCAATGAAACGCTATCATTTTAATTAGAGAAAGTACAAAATCAAGAAACACCTGGGATAGTTGTCAGTTGTCGGAACAAATTGTCCGTTTTTCATGTCAGAAGTTCCTGTGGAGTGTGGACATAGCATCAATCACAACCAATAAGTGAAATTATTATTTTGATATAAGAAAAAATATATTCAATTTCAAGAAGTTTATTATTTCACCCATTACATGATGGGGCCATGGAAATTCCTGCATAACAGAAATTGCCCATATCATTCTGGACCGCAAATTCAGTAAACTGTGATAACAGAAGATGTCCGTTAGATGGCAGCAGAGTCTTGAATTCTAAATAGTATAGGCAAACAAAAAGTATAGGCTATAGTATTATAGTATAGTATAGTATAGTATAGTATTTACTACAATGAATGTGATTTGTTAAGCAACAGTAGCCTAGTAGTTTATGTTTTTTTTTGTTTTGTTTTGTTCACGTTATAGAAACCAAACCAAACAAATAGACCAAAATATGTGTAATAGATCAAAAAGTGCCGTTTCATTGGGGGCAGCACAAAACGAGCAACTGGTATCTACTAATATTCTAATAAAGTTACATAAGTAGAATCGCAGTTTGACGTCACCTCAAAGGAACCTGGCCGCAGCCTTCCCGGAAGAACGTCATCACACTGCGCGATCAAGCCAACATAGCAAAGTGCGCAGCTACTTAGCTTGTGCTAGCTGTTACAGATTATAGAGTAGTTGAGGCTTTTTCTCGCAAAGTTTGAGTTTTTGTTTCCTTTAAACAGACCCAACCATGGCGATGCAAGCAGCTAAACGAGCGAATGTAAGTCCAGCTTTGGTTCAGATGATCGTTATGTTGATAGGTTGGCCCTCAAATGGCCAATCCGCACTTTTAAGATGGATGTTTATTGTTGTTTTCCTGGTATAAAAATGATCAATTCCTCTAGACAAACAAGTACGCGCTTTTGCTAGTGGTATGATAAAATATATATTCCCTGCTTTTGTATTTATACATTTGGACCCTGGTGCATCATCCTATACATTGCAACCAAGTGGCAAGCCGTTGTGCTGCTGTACGGCCAAGGCGGATGTACGGTACAGCAGGTATATTTATACATTTGGACATTATTTAGGACTCGAATTCCCTCTTTTAGTATAGAAATGTGGTCAAAATATTTATCATGTTACGTCCATGTGGGAATTCATAAATTCAGTTTCATACTTAAATGTTATTCGAAGCACTTGAGGGTGTTCAAATTCTTTAAATGGTGGCGTGGTTTGTGTTTTAATGATATGAAACAATTATTTTCAATTTATGTATATCTCAATCTTCCTCTTTGCTGCTATGTTTCAGATTCGTTTACCTCCAGAGGTGAACAGGATATTGTATATACGTAACCTTCCGTACAAGATCACTGCAGAGGAGATGTATGACATCTTTGGAAAGTACGGGCCAATTCGTCAAATCAGAGTGTGAGTATCAGTTTATTTCTGACATAAGCATACCAATATGCTTGATAGATACTTTAAAGTAACTACTGATTGTGTTTCATTAATCACGTTTATATTTGTAAGTGCAAAAACTGATTGTTCTTTTGTTCTTTCAGTGGAAACACACCAGAAACGAGAGGAACAGCCTATGTTGTATATGAAGATATCTTTGATGCCAAAAATGCCTGTGATCACCTTTCTGGATTCAACGTCTGCAACAGATACTTAGTTGTATTGTACTATAATGCAAACAGGGTGAGTTTAACTGTTTTTGTCTTTGATTCAGTCACAGTGCTGGGTAGATTACTTACAAATTGTAGTCCATTACTGAATACAAATGACATGATATTATTTGTAGTTAGTCACAAAATATACATGTAAATTACTTTTCAAATTTTTTATGTAATGTATTCTTGATTACTTTTGACTTGTTTATTCAAATAGTGTAACCTTGTAGCCTATTGGTAATTTAAAGCAAAGATAAATTATTCTATTTTGTTTATCAACAATATGAAGTGCATTACACATTACGACAGGGTTTCCCTAAATAGGATTTGGGAAGGAACTGCAGGGCATTCATACATTTATGAAAAGCTTAATTAAATCATAAAAAAATATGAAGTATAAGAAATTATCTAATAAAAACAATTCAAATAAAATACTTACTAAAAATTTAAAAAACATTCTATTTGTTTATGCTGTGCAATAATGTTCCAATTAATACGTATTATAATCTAATTTGATTTTTGGAATCTTATTTCATAATCTAGAAGATTACATATAATCAGTTACTACCCAACACTTATACACAACTTGATGGTGTGAATTTCAAAAAGGTTTTCATATTTCAGTATTTGTTAAATTAGTAAAATTCACTAATGTGGATACATAAATGACAATTAAGATCGTCATTTCTGTTTCAAACACTATGATATCTTTCTTCTGGGGAACACAACACAAAGATGAATATTATGCAGAATGTTCTTTCCTTTCCATAAAATTAACTATTGTCCAATGATTAATTTTTGGATGAACCTTTGACATGTTAATAGCAATGAGAATGTGATAAAAAGTTGTTACCTTTGTTCCCCCCCCAAGGCTTTCCAAAAAATGGACACAAAGAAAAAGGAGGAGCAGCTGAAACTTCTCAAAGAGAAGTACGGGATAAACACAGACCCACCGAAATAGTCAACCTAGTTTTTTTATTTCTGTTATTGTTGTTTTTCCCACCTTGGATCCATCTCCTTTTCCCTTCACCCCATTAAGTAATGATGTTTTTTTGTTTGTTTTTTATGTCAGTTGAACAGTGTTCATTACTTGGCCTGAAGTCTTGTTATATATATTGACCCCATTTCTTTTTCTGTGAGTTCTGTTAATATTGAATAAATTGGCATTTATTCATCAGCATTGGTTTTATTAAATCACTGATTTCCTTTTTATATAACTGTCTGGTGTCTTATTTGAAAATTTTTATTAAACTAGTTTCACAGTTCCAGAGTTTAAAATCTATTGTTTTCAAATTAAAATGAATATAATGACTTGATTGATGAACTCTTGGATTCACATTTCTCTGATTATCAGTCAAATATGGCATATAACAACACAATGTATATTACTTTATTTGAAGATAATGCTTGTCATTGATGTTTTGTTTTGTTTCTAATTGCAAAATAAATAAATATTCAAATAATATAATTGCATATATGGCATTGGTTATGCAGTAACATTAAAGTTGTTTTTAGAGATGAGATTGAGTAAAAAAACAACATTTTGCTGTCTTAATGCAGCCCCCTATTTTTCGTCTTAAAATATTTTTTATACTATATTGTAATGTGTCTGAAATTAACCAATCTATCTTTTAGTAATCCAGTATTATTATTCAATATATTGCGTTGGATTATTATTGGACTATTGTTGCTTCCGTTTTTAATGCACTTCCGTCTGACCATAAATGAGCCAATCAGCTGAACGCGCGAGAACGAGGCGCGAAAGCGACAGTCGTGTCTAGTTACGTATCCTAATTTCTCCGTTTGACCATCGTTTGCAGAAATAGTACGCTTACCCTGATTTTTGTAGAACTGATTCTTAGTTTTTCGCTATAACTAATATAAGTATCACGTGGTGAAAATCCATTTTTCGGTTTGTGTGCCTTTACAATTGAATCCGCCTCGACGGTTGACAAGAAGCCAAGATGTCGTCGGTCATCAGAGAAGTAAAAGCGGAATCTACCCAAAATTGGTGAGTGTTCGTAATACGTGTTCGTAATAAGTGTTCGTTTTATGTTGGCTATATATATTAAATGTGTGCTAATCAACATGAGCGACATTTGTCGAGATTGTTTTGTCGCATTTTAGTCATCCGCACAACGTTGGGGAAAGTCACGACTCTGGATGGGTTAAATTTATTGAGTTTATTGAATCTAACGTTAATTCACTTGTGGTGGGAGAGAGTTTAGTAGTATACATTTGAATATAAAATTCTTGCTGTTTATTATGTTAAATGCGGAATCCAGTTAACGTTAGCTGCTAAGTTACTCGTTTGCCAGTAAAAAATAAATAAATTATTCACGCTCTCTCTTGCAGACCTGACGCTTTATTGACGCTACCGTATGTCAATTGATTAATGATCCTATATAGAATGCCAATTCGTTTTATTTTACTTGTTTATTTCTTGGGTTGGTAATCAGAGGCTGCACCTGTTTCAATCTCTCAGATCTCACCTGTGAGAGGTCAGCTGACAGACTCCTTCCAAAAGCACATTTTCTAATTTCCACGTGTTACTTTACTTTTATACTGTTAATGTAAAATTGCTGTAGTTTCCAGCTGGTGTCTTGAGCTAAACTGAGGGGTTAATGCGGAAGGTTATGTATTGTCTCCTATGTCAAGCTGTGTGGTCCGTAAAAAAAAATACAGTACATCAGCTAAAGGCTTCTTCCAACTTGTATTTTAATATTAGACTGTCTTGTGTCCTGTCCCCCCACAGCTGTATTTTACATAACCTTGAGAATCAGTTGTCAAAAACCTTTACCTAGTGAACTGCTTGGCCTATTCTATGACCAGCATTCAATTAAACGGCCAATTTGAATTACTGTGCTGCTGCCAGACTAAACCATTGTAAAATGTACAATGTTCAGATGACCTCATATCAACTAGGCCAGGGGTTTTCAAATTGGGTGAATGTGAGCCTCCCCTTAGAGTAGGTAAGGACAGCCGAGCCCCCACTTCCCCAAAATCCCGTCCGCCTGCCCTAACCCACACACGCCTCTGCAGTAAATGCCCTCTTTTGTGTGTTCCAGGCAATGATGAGTTTCAATAACAACTGATAAAATGTAAATATTATTTTATTTCCACAACTTTCTTATAAGTGCATTCATAAACGATTCTTTGCAACAGAAAATAATTTCCAACTTCATGCAGGCCTAATTGAGGCTACTTTTAAAATCACTGAACATCAGTAGGCCTAACCACAAGTCAACAAAACATGCTTAACATGTGCAATCGGCGCCAAAGCTACCGCCGACGACACCTGACGGCTGAAATCGGCATGGTGTGTATGGGCTTTAAGCGCACATTTGAAGGAGATGCACATCATCTCGAACAAAATCAGCAGTGGTGGAAAGAGTACTGAAAAACATACTCAAGTAAAAGTACCGTATACATTCCAAAAAATGTAGTGTGAGTAGAGTAAAAAGTACTTGTCCAAAAAACGACTTGAGTAAGAGTAAAAAAGTAGCTTATTTAAAAGTACTCATGAGTAGTGAGTAGTACTGAGCTGCGGATTCTACCCCCTTATAATAAACACTGTGCACTCCAATTAAAAAAAAATTGCACTTACTGTAATTCACATTATATTTTGTTCTTTGTCAGAAAGATTGAAGAATATCTATCATCCATCTTTTTAAAATGCATCAACAACAGTAATACAAAAACCTACTTTTATAGGGACATTTTTTTATATTCTACTCTTATTAAATGTACCATTGTTCTTTTATAGTATCATACTGAACAAACCGACAGCTTCAGTGATTATAAAAGGAGCACACGTTACTTGCTGTGTAATTCAGTCAATTTGAAGAAAAGTTTTTGCTTTTCATGAGCATTTCTATGGCTCAAAGTGAATACATGCTCCTCTGCCACCATCTACTGGTTATAGTGGTAATTTCATTTTTTCAAATTAATTTTTTCAATAAAAGTGCTTGTTTGCCACAAAATGGCCTACACTAGGAATGAATCAGCCGTTTGAACGAATCGATCGAATTGATTCAGTCATAAAGACGGTGTCTGAATCCGAAATCGCCCCCTATACCCTCAAATAGGGTTTTATTTGAGGGGACAGCAATTTGTAGTTGTTTCCGAAACCATAGTGGACGTTATTGAGTGCATAACGACTGTACAACCGATGTATGCTCAACGGCTGTCCGAATTCACTCACTCATTTTCATTCACTCCTTCAAGTGAACAGTATTAGTGGAATAACGTGAGTTTAAGGGGTGATTTTTGGATTCAGCCAGTGACTTACCACCCCCTACTGGCAGTTTGTTTCATTTTTTTTAATTATCATTTTAGTTATTTTAATCATTTAATATTTCCATATTCAAAACATGAATCTCAAGCATTATTATTTTAACTCAATTTATAAATATAAATGTTTGAATTTGACAAATAGGACACG